>JALPQI010022179.1:0-12133 GCA_025490895.1 Thaumatotibia leucotreta
CCTCCATGTAGCACTTGTAGAATCATTTGTTAGAGAAACAGAATTAAACCACACTTGTGTAATTGAGTTTTATACGTAAACTTGTAGACTTGTGAACTTGTAATGTACGAGAAATAGGCCCCAGGACTCTGAAGTTAGATTGACGTCTCCATGACTAAAGCGGATGTCATAACGTAACTATAGTAACGTCAGCTTCCGGAAAAATAGCGATTAATCATTGGTTAAACATTTTTGTTATTACGTAACCATGGTAATGTCACCTTCTGAAGAAAACGCGAGTGGTCATTGGATAACCGTACCAACGCCCGTTACGCCCACCCCATTGGTCAGCAGAGTTCGGCCGAAGTCGTGATACCAGCCTCATAAGATTTCGGAACCCGATTTGTATTATTCGACCAAGTTGCGAACAGTGGCAAGTGGCTCAACAATCCCGTGTGGTGACTGTACAACATGAGTAATAATATGTAAAAATCAAATTATTGAAATTAAAGATTATATAAATAAATAAATTATAATATATATTCCTTTCGAAAATTAACTCTTACATCTTTAACAAAGTACATACCTTCCCAGAAAGTATCTCCAATATCCTCAACTGCGGATTAAGTCGCTCCAAGCTCTTCACGATCTCATCGTTCCCCTCCGCATTCCAATACGAAATCTCATTCCCGAACACTTTGACCCCCAGCTCCGCCATAGGAAACTGGTGCTTAAGCGCTTCATTCTTGTACGGGATGTCGTCGACTTTCGCGTGCGCGTCGCCGGCTTCGGTGAGGGAGCGAAGGAATCGAAGGTTCTGGAGGTGGTCGTTCAGTTTTGTTTTGCTGAGGGGTCCGTTGTTGCCGAAGAGGTTTTCGAAGTAGCGCTCGAAGCCTTCAGCGCGGGCTTTGAGCTGTAATAAGCATGATGAAAAGTCAAATCAACATCTTCAACTTTAAACTCACGTGTATTTTAGTCACTACGCGCGATTTGTTTCGAAGAGGCTAGGTTTCCATTATCAAACACTGAGCCCGCGTTCACGCCATGCAGCTCGCGAGCGCGGCGTGACTAAATACACGTGAGTTTTATCGTTTAATTATATTAGTTATTATGTCTCACGAAAGTTTTTGTGAACTGTTTGTATACTGCCAATGACCTACATTTTGAGTTATATCCAATTTATTAAATAAAATTAAAGTCTGCACAAAAATCTGCAATCTACATTTTAGCAATAATTTCTTACCCCCTTATTCATAAACGTTTGTTAACTTAACGAGCCACTAATAATTGTTTGTCCCTTTCAATCTTAACAATGTGTCCGTAAGAGCAAAAGGGACAAATAATTATTAGCGGCTTGTTAAGTTAGCAAACGTTTATGAATAAGGGGGTTAGTGTATTATGTCGTGCGTAATGTGAAATAATTTATTTTAATTACAGTCATCATCCCTATTGTAGCTATAAATGGGCTTTTATAGGAAAAAGCCTTCTTAGACCCATGGAACTCCTACGACCTAAGACCTATAATAGATGGTAAGTGGGCAATGTTATTGATAGTTGTCCCTTATTTTTTTTTGGTTTGAACAGTTTTGTTTGATTTTCACTGAGAATCTCGATCTTACTAACAATTTTGTATGCTGGAAACGAAACCGAAGGATCATAAAATTTACATTTTGGGACGAATTGTTTTTATTCGGATCTAACCAGTTCGTGATCGAACCCTAAAAAAGCTCAAGCAAGTACTGATGGAGTTGTTTTCATTATATATTTTTCTATTTAATCGATACTTTTGTCAGTATAGTCGTAAATATACTTTTTTACCAATACAGGCATATATTTAGAAAGAAAGAAAGAAAGAAAAAACATTTATTCATGACACATAATAGGTATACACAGTAAACACAAAATAAAAATGAATACCTATAAAAATAAGCTATTGTGCCACAAAATGGACTCCAATTCAGCTTATTGCTGGGCTGTAATGTAATCACAGCCCAGCGCTGGTCTTCCATTGGAGCCATTAGTGAGGTCACGGTTGGTAACATAATATACCTAAAAACTGGCACGTTGGCAACCTTAAATTATAACGTAACAAAACATTAAATTGTGAACGCGTCTCCCACCCACTGACACTTGACATTGACAGCCAGCGCTCCACATCTCTAGGATGGTCTATGGATGGTCGGCTTGGCTCACGGGATTAGGGGTTCACAAGAGAGAGAAGTTCTTATCTATCTATTATCATTATAAACACAAAATAAAAGGATGGACAATATTACTAAAGTATCGCCTGATTCAATTGATTACAAAATAAAAATTACTGAGAACTGGGTGCAAAAAGTTATTGGCAAGATGGCAATTAAATAAATATTGAGTAGTACTATAAATATGATTGATAATCATACAATATCTGGCAGCACAATACTTATTCATGGAGCATAAAACGAAGGTAAATACATAACATAATATCTGTACAATATTGTTTATTTTAATGCATTGAGAGGCAATTTAGCTAAGATCATACTAATATTTTTTGATTACGCTTACAGTTTAATGCCTGCCTACAATAGACAAATTATGAACGTGCCTTTTAAAGCAAACATCAAAAACCTGATTGAAAATCTTACCTCTAGGATATTGATGGACTCTCCAAACATATCAACAGTTAAGTTGAGAGACAGAGAACGCGGTATGTAGGAGTCGGGAGAGAAGATCACGTTCGCTTCGTAGTTACCACCTACAATGAAATTTAAGTTTCATTAAATTATTTCACTAAGACATCTATTTTTTATTTCGTTTTTGGTTTGTTGATAATATACCTATAATAATAATTTACGTACATTATTATAAGTAAGTAAGACAGAAAACACAAAAATATCAAATGAAATAATATTATTCTGAAGATGCAGAATGTGCACCAAAGACAAAATTTTATTTGAAAATAAAATGTCTCTGGAATAAAGGAATAAAAAAAAATTTTCGATTACAAAATCGGACCATATATTCAATAATATTATTTGAGTAATCCCTGTTACCCGCGACTTCTAACCGTAGAATTTGATTAACGCCACCACGGAGACCCATAATTTTCCGGCATGAAAGCTACCCTATATCCTTCTCTAGTAACTAAACTACCTTCAAATCAAAATTCATTAAAATCGTTTAAAGCAGTTAATGTAAATTCTTTCTTCTACTCAAAAGCAGTGTATTTTACACACATATTTACAAAAAAATTGACACGTACAAAGGCGAATTTATCCCTGTAAGGAATCTCTTCCAGTTAACTTTTGAGCAAAGGAGTTGTCTATAGGAAGCAAAAGACAGACGAACATACCGTGTACAGTGGTGAATGTATTTGAAGTGAACACCATTAGGGAGAACTATACAATTCTCCGACTTAAAAACTATCCTTTTTCCTTCCCCGTTAATCAAACTGTGTCCAAAAAAAATCGTTCCAGCGGTTCAGCCGCACGCGGGGGGGCAATGACTGCCCCAAGTTGTTCAGGTGGGACCACACGTGGCTGAAAATTTAGTTTTTTTCGGGGTTTTAGAGAAATAATCAATGTCACTGTTACCGTTACTCCTTGCCATCTATTTCAATTGACTTTTCCTCAATGACTTCGTGTTATCCTGGTATAAATAAAAATAAGATATTTATAATTCTCATTGGTTTAGAGTTGAAACTTATAGTGACATTCATTGATTTTTCCTAAAAACTCCGGAAAAAACGAGCTGTTTGAAAACGAGCGGCATTTCGGGAGGCGGATCCGTAAATGAAAACAACGTGGCCACTGGGAACAGACCTGTGTTGTACTGATCGAAGAACACACTCTGCTCGTAGTTGCGGGAGAACATGCGGAAGTCTGGCTGGTCCTCCAGCTGCGGCATGGGGTTGCCGGACAGCAGGCCCTGGATCTCCACGCGGGAGGGCAGCGACGACTGCCCCAAGTTGTTCAGGTGGGACCACACGACCGTGGCCACTGGGAACAGACCTGTGTTGTACTGGTCGAAGAACACGCTCTGCTCGTAGTTGCGGGAGAACATGCGGAAGTCTGGCTGGTCCTCCAGCTGCGGCATGGGGTTGCCGGACAGCAGGCCCTGGATCTCCACGCGGGAGGGCAGCGACGACTGCCCCAAGTTGTTCAGGTGGGACCACACGACCGTGGCCACTGGGAACAGACCTGTGTTGTACTGGTCGAAGAACACGCTCTGCTCGTAGTTGCGGGAGAACATGCGGAAGTCTGGCTGGTCCTCCAGCTGCGGCATGGGGTTGCCGGACAGCAGGCCCTGGATCTCCACGCGGGAGGGCAGCGACGACTGCCCCAAGTTGTTCAGGTGGGACCACACGACCGTGGCCACTGGGAACAGACCTGTGTTGTACTGGTCGAAGAACACGCTCTGCTCGTAGTTGCGGGAGAACATGCGGAAGTCTGGCTGGTCCTCCAGCTGCGGCATGGGGTTGCCGGACAGCAGGCCCTGGATCTCCACGCGGGAGGGCAGCGACGACTGCCCCAAGTTGTTCAGGTGGGACCACACGAACGTGGCCACTGGGGACAAATAGTAGAGTCGAGTTCAAAAATATGTTACGAAAGAGTACCGTAAAATGCTACATTGCACGGAATCTCATGTTTTTTTTTCCACGAAAAAGTCCACCGATGTCCCGTACGAACACAGTTTTTCTCAAAATTGTGGATTTATCAATGTCAGGATGTATCTTTCGTAACTAGAGGAGTCAAAAAAGTCTCAAAAACATATTTATAACACATTTTTTGAACATTGAATATTGACAAAACAAAACTACTGAACAGTGACAACCCTAGACCAGGCAATCTTGGGGCATCTATATTCAATCAAACCATTCCCAACATTGCCTTTCGTCATTCTGGCCTCAAATGGCCATGTTTACATGCAAACCTGAGTAAAGCAGAGAACATTGTTACTTTCCTTATCAGTGCTCCGCAAGCGGCTATCACAAGAATTTTACCAGTAGTAACAAAAGTTTTGAGCATACCACAAAAACACGTTGCTGCTTTCTAAGCGTTGACACTGGATTACTTCAAAAATATCTGTGCCGTTATGAAATTATAAATTGAAGTGGGTAGTCAGATAAATTCTACATCTTTTACGATTTTTAGAAGTAAAAAATACATAATAGTTTAGTGGAAAAGTAAGTATTTCCAAAAAAGGCAAACTTGTGGCAGGTTGGCAAAGTTGTAGCATTTTACAGTACAAAACTGACAAAAATTAAGGCTTTATTAATTTCACGCTAATTAGGTGTCCCTAAAAACTAAAAAGCTCGTATTACTAATCACAGTACTATACACATTACAACATACCTTGATTGACCTTCTCGTTTCGAACGGCGTGGTATATCTTCCTGACGATACTCAGAGTGGGACACTTCATAACTTGCAAGTACGAAGCTATGCGCACTTCGATGTTCAGGTAATCTTGACGGAATATCTCTAGGAAGTATTCCCTGAAACAAATGAGATCATTTATTTTCCCTCCTACTAGAAAAAAATACTGTAAAATGTATAAAAACTCGTGTAGTAATATAAGTAGGTATCATTTTTGTTCATTTTTAGGGTTCCGTAGCCAAAATGGCAAAAACGGAACCCTTATAGATTCGTCATGTCCGTCTGTCCGTCTGTCCGTCTGTCCGTCTGTCACAGCCGATTTACTCGGAAACTATAAATGCTACAGTAATGAAATTTGGTAAGGATATGTGTTGTATAAACCGCTACAGGATTATGATACTAAATTGTAAAAAAAACATTGGGGTGGGGGCCCTCCATACATGTAACTGAGGGATAGAAAAAAAAATTTAGTTGTATATAAGCGTGTGGGGTATTAATAGAAAGGTCTTTGAAAATTATATCAAGGTTTATTAATCTCATTTTTATTTAAGCAAATCGTTTTCGAGATATCAGCTCTCAAAGTCTGAAAAATGTGTCCCCCCCCCCCTCTATTTTTTAAACTACGCAATATAAAATTAAAAAAATATATATATGTTATGCACATTAATAAACTCTATCAACGATTTTTGGTTTGATTAAATTATCTCCTATAGTTTTTGAGGCAGGTTGATTTAACTGTATTTTTTATACGATAATGGTACGGAACCCTTCGCGCGCGAGTCCGACTCGCACATGGCCGGTTTTTTATTTATTTATTTTATTATTATTCCAATAAGTTTCACAGTATAACAATAAAAACCAAGTCACTGCGAACTAAAAATAACCAAGAGGTTTTAAAATCGATTGCTTTACTCAATTTCAAATTACTTTTTCAAAAATGATCAACAATATTCTTTATTCTTTTTTGTGAACCGATTTTGATAATTATTTTTTTATTTGAAAGCTGATGCTTACTAATTGGTTCTATTTTAATTTGGTTCAGTTCTGATAATGGCATCCATGAGAAAACCATATAAGTCATAAATTTGCATTAAGCATGTGCACGACAAATGGACGAATAACTCAATATCACGCCAACCAATTTCGATAATTCTTTTCTTGTTACCCACGCCACTCACCTTTTTTGACCTCACTTAAACAAGGATTGCATAAAATACTATTATTTGGTGATTATATTACTACAATTTGGTTTTGTTATTATCAATTTTAAACTTACACATATTTAGCCATTTTGTTTTTTAGTCAGATACGTGGCCTTTCCAAGGTGGGTCACCGAACTCACCGATTTATCCTACGAACAAAACCATGGAAGCCGCACGCTATACTAAATTGCCTTTCAAAAACGGTCCTGAATTTTAGTTGACAAATGTCACCCCTTCTTCAATGCATCACGGTATTAATATTCCATGTCAACCTATAAACACTTAAATTGCCATTTAAAAATAGTTGTGATTAGTCCATCAAAGTTTTGATTGGCCATATTCTATAACCATTTGTCAAAGATGTTGCGCCGTAATATGCGCGGTGAAGAAAAGCGCTATGTCCTAGCTATCTTGGCACAATTGAATTGTTTTTGGGGTATTTTTGAGATTAGACGTCCATGTAATATATCGCAGGATGTATTATTATTAGCGCTTTTATCGCTATAACCAGGCACCGTGTGTCATATGTATTGAGCGTGGTGCTTTTTTACTAGCAGCATCTTATCCTAATGTGTGATTTGACGCAAAATGAGCACGGTCCCCTTGCTATACCAGTAATTGGAGTTCGAGGCCAACGAAACTACGACAGATGCGTTATTGTCAAATCTGTCAAAGTCTCTTATGTCATTGTCAAATAAAGTTTTCAGGTTTCCACAACCTTTTTGTTATTTAATGTATTTATTTAAAAGAATTCTTAATAAAATTATATACCTCTGTAATGTTTTTGTTTAATATGGCTGTCACAACTAGGATTTTCTTAAAAACACATAAATACCTAAAAACTTATTTTCTCTTAACTAACATTGATATGAAAATTTTCTTGTAAAGAACTTAAAATGATAAGAGCCAACGTTTCAAAGCCTATTTTAAAAAGAAGTTGAATTACCAGTGAACACAAACGACAGCGTGCCATTTTTTATTAAGACAGTACCTATGGTTAAATTACTAAGCCGCCTGCCTTATTACGGGTTAAAATTATGGGAAAGAAATTTGGAAATGTAAAATGAAAGGATTTTTTGTATTATATTTTTTATTTGTCTTCTTCATCACTTATCCTCCTGAGTCCTGGGTAAAAATTGAGTACACTCCCATAAAAGCCGAGAGTCCTTTATAACACCATCAGTGTTGAGTCCTGAACTTACTGTCGTTTAGGTTTAAAATTAGTTTGTCACATTTTTGTTGGAACAAAGTTGGTATACTCTAAGAGGTATATTTTAAGCATTTATTTTACAAATTATTTGGGCGTCATAAAGGCCTCTCGGCTTTTATCTGACTGAGATTAGTTAGATAATGTGATTAAGTTTACCTTTCGAGAAATTTAGTTATAGGCCGATTGCTTTAAAGTCTTTTATTATTTTTTGTAAATCATCTAATACGGAATCTGAAACATAAAGCACGCTACAATGTATTATTCTGCAATGTTCTAAACATATGCAGAAATAGGGTTTTAATTTATGTGTAGTTAAATTGCTGTACCAAATGTTATTAATACCTGAGGTGATACCAGCGCAATACCAACATTGTTACTAATAATTGCGGATAATTAAGTTTTTATTAAAATATCTTATATTTACATGAAAATAAGTAAATAGTATTGTTTCTATAAATTTAAGAATTAAAATTACCAATAAATAAGATATCTCCACGTCTGTTTTTAGAAAATAAGGATTTACTATTGTATGAACATTTCATTGTTGTGGCAATATTTTCGTAGATTCTTTGGCCTCGAACTCCAATTAGTGGTTTAGATGTGTCTCATTCTGGGTCAATCGCATTTTTCATGTCACTTGTTGCTATGGATACGTTCTTCTCTGTCACTCTTAATATTACAGTAAAAGTTTGTCACTCTCAAAGTTTACAAAGCATAGTTTTGTCACCATGTCATGTCACTAGAGCTTGCTGCATCATTTCTTCAAGGGATGCTCGGGTCACGTGACAGAATAACAAGAAAAAGATGATCGACCTTTCCTAAACCTCGGTAGAAGTGTACGACGTGAGTGCAGGTTAAACAGACGGTCAGTATTGGTACAGCGTGTAGTTGTGCTCGCACCTGGTCTCCCCACAAGGCGTCCTGCGGAAAGCATCGACGGCGGCCAGTCGCGCCTGCACGGGAACCAGCTCGGCGCCCACTACGTTCATGAGCGTGTCGGCAAACTGCTGCCTGAACCCGCCGATGTTGCCCAGCGCTTTTATCGCTGTAACCTGCCACCGTGTGTCTTATCTACTGACATACGCGGCTACATGTCCTCGCTCTTAATGTACATATCAATAGAGTCTATTGCAAAAAGTCAATATAGAGTAGAGAGCGCGGTGCCCTTATAGCAGCGTCTTATCCTAATGTGTGATTTGACGCAAAATGAGCGCGGTCCCCTTTTGCCAGATGTGTCGCATTCTGGGTTAGCGTTTTTATCGCTATAACCTGCCACCGTGTGTCTTATCTACTGACTTACTAGGCTATATGTCCTCGCTCCTATTTTACATAGCAATATAGTCTATTGCTAAATTCAAGGCATGTGGATATAGAGTAGAGAGCGCGGTGCCCTTATAGCAGCGTCTTATTCTAATGTGTGATTTGACGTAAAATGAGCGCGGTCCCCTTTTTGTTAGATGAGTGTCATTCTAGGTCAATCACGATTATCGTGTCCTTTGTTGCTATGGATACGTTCTTCTCTGTCACTCTTAATATTACAGTAAAAGTCTGTCACTCTTAGTTTACAAAGCATAGTTTTGTCACCATGTCATGTCACTAGAGCTTGCTGCATCATTTCTTCAAGGGATGCTCGGGTCACGTGCCAGAACAACAAGAAAAAGATGATCGACCTTTCCTAAACCTCGGTAGAAGTGTATGACGTGAGTGCAGGTTAAACAGACGGTCAGTATTGGTACAGCGTGTAGTTGTGCTCGCACCTGGTCTCCCCACAAGGCGTCCTGCGGAAAGCATCGACGGCGGCCAGTCGCGCCTGCACGGGAACCAGCTCGGCGCCCACTACGTTCATGAGCGTGTCGGCAAACTGCTGCCTGAACCCGCCGATGTTGCCCAGCGCTTTTATCGCTGTAACCTGCCACCGTGTGTCTTATCTACTGACATACGCGGCTACATGTCCTCGCTTCTATTTTACATAGCAATAGAGTCTATTGCAAAAATAAAAGCATGTGGATATAGAGTAGAGAGCGCGGTGCCCTTATAGCAGCGTCTTATCCTAATGTGTGATTTGATGCAAAATGAGCGTGATCCTCTTTTGATAGATGTGTCGCATTCTGGGTTAACGCTTTTATCGCTATAATCTGCTACCGTGTGTCTTATCTACTGACATACTTGGCTACATATCCTCGGTCCTATTTTACATAGCAATAGAGTCTATTGTAAAAATCGAAGCATGTGAGTCGATATAGAGTAGAGAGCGCAGTCCTTTTTACTAGCAGAGTCTCATCCTAATGTGTGAATGGACGCAAAATGAGCGCGATCCCCTTTCTGCTAGATGTGTCTCATTCTGGATCAATCGCATTTTTCATGTCACTTGTTGCTATGGACACGTTCTTCTCTGTCACTCTTAATATTACAGTAAAAGTCTGTCACTCTTAAAGTTTACAAAGCATACTTTTGTCATCACTGTCATCAGGTCATGTCACTAGAGCTTACTGCATCATTTCTTTCTTCGGGTCACGTGACAGAATAACAAGAAAAAGATGATCGACCTTTCCTAAACCTCGGTAGAAGTGTATGACGTGAGTGCAGGTTAAACAGACGGTCAGTATTGGTACAGCGTGTAGTTGTGCTCGCACCTGGTCTCCCCACAAGGCGTCCTGCGGAAAGCATCGACGGCGGCCAGTCGCGCCTGCACGGGAACCAGCTCGGCGCCCACTACGTTCATGAGCGTGTCGGCAAACTGCTGCCTGAACCCGCCGATGTTGCCCAGCGCTTTTATCGCTATTATAAACTGGAAATTAAAAAAAAAAGTATTACATTACGCCATTCTGGTAGTTTAGTAAAAGACGGTGCCTATACTCTGTTTGGTTTAGTGTTTAAAAAAAGGTAAACAATTTTGCAGTATCTTTTTTTGAAAACTACGAGTAAAAAATAAGTTTTAGCAAATATACATAATTTAACAAGGAAATACAGTGATTTACATTGTTTTTGATTCATTAAGTACAGTCAGGGAATTTAATTTCCTACCCATTTCGTAGAAATGTTGTTAGGCATTCACGATGCATTAAGGTCGAAATTTTAATTTTAGTATTGATGTGTCAATACCCATTATTTGTCAGTGTCACTGCACGTCACATATAACCTCTTTACCAAGTTATTTACTTTTCTAATAAATAATTACTTAAACACATGGCAGATGCTGTCAGTGTCAGTCAAGAAAATTATGAAATAAAATATTTTCAAAAGCGAAATTATTGTGAGCGCAAATGTTAGAGTTACACCAGGAAGGAGTAGAAATTCATGAAATAACACGTTGGTTAAATGTGATTAGGAACACGCTCGCCGTTGGGTACGGCGATATAATGCTGAAGGAAACCTTATTGATCAAAGGCAAAATAACCATCGCCCGCTAGCATTAGCCGAAGACCAACGCCGATTAATGAGACGTCAATATAATTTGGATGGCTCTACGACAACAGGACGGTTTGCAGAAATGTTTGACGTTCACCCTAGAACAATAAGGAATTGCCTACATGCAATGGATATTCATCACAGGCGGCCTGCGAAAAAAATTGCATTGACCGAGGCTCATAAAGTAGCGCGACATCACTTCGCCCGTCAGTAATTAAATCTTTACTAGACATCTACAGCATTTTCCAGGTCTCAAACCGGAAGATTACATTTGTGGCGTGGTCATTCGCGATCTTGGTGGATACACGTGTTTTTAATTGAATTTTTTATGACTATTGTGTTAATTTGTTGCGTTGAAAACTTTTTTTTTTTAATAAACACCCTGGTCAAGTGATTGATTAAATAAGATTGAATGAGATAAAATAGTGTTCTTGTTATGAATAATATATGTTATGAATAAAGAACATCCGTTATGCTTTTATTGAATTATCACTTTAGTCAATTATGTTAGTTTATCGACAGAAACATTTTGCTTTCAGCCTATATATCGGCACCAGCGGCCCTACCGCGAACTTTGAAATCCGCAAATTTCGAGAATTGGTCTCTCACCCTCTAATGACGCCTTCGTTAGAGTGACAGAGAAAAATGATCGATATTTACGAATTTCGTAGTTCGCGGTAGTAGACCAGTGTCTGGATTCGTCGACAATCAAAAATTTAAACTTTGATTCCGAGTTCCCGATTCATTCAAATATAGCAAGACTGAAAGCGATAGAAATATATTTTGTTAGATTTTCGATTACTGTCATCCATTTTTAGCAGCGCCTTGACGTTTTACAGTTCCCCATGTCAACGTTCTTATTCATATCAGTTGCCTAGTAACACAAACGAATGCGTCTGATATGTCAAAGTAACGTTGTGCTTAGTAGATAGCTCTTATGATGACTGTTTGCTATACGATATTGATCCTTAGGTGGG
>JALPQI010022180.1:0-10751 GCA_025490895.1 Thaumatotibia leucotreta
GGCAAAATTTATAGAAAGTTACATTTACTTGAGACAAGACTACAAGAACATTAAGTTGAAAAAGAAAGCACGGTATAATTACACGTTATTAATAAAATACTTTTGTTACATTTCATTCCATAATTAACAAATCGAAGTAATTACATAATTCGACTACTTACGAATACGTGAAAAGTAATCAATTTGATTAAAATTGTCGATAACATTTCAAAAGCAATACAGATATCAATTATGTATGTATGTACTTACACGTAATGAATTGTTATTGATTGTTGCATGGAATACAGAGTAGCGTAGTAGTTAATGCTAATAGAAACACAAGATGAACATATTCGAGGAAAACGTACCTTAACAGATTGTTGTTAACAATATTATTGAAAATGGGTTTATCAGGAAAAACTTATTATAACAGGAAGTGTTTATTGTGTTAATACCTAAATACCAAGCCACATCGCATGCGTATGCATCACGTGTGCGTGGCGTAAGCGTTGTGGCGTATGTAAATGTCATATTAGATGGCAAACCGCTTGCGTGGCGTAACGTGCTAGCGGTGTGACATCTACTACGACATCTGAGCCAGGTAAATACAGTTGGCTGCGGCAGTAATATCTAGAAGTTAACTTACTAGTTACTACATCGCTCTCACATGAATAAGCCAGTGTGAGAGGGACGCCAGAAAGTAATTGACGCAGTAGTTTACGGCAACGCTTCATGGTATCGATTATTATAAATACAATAGTAATCTAACCAGGAAAATGGTATAATTTATTTATAATTAATTAATGAGCACGTGGAATGAGTATATTCTAGTCTTAAAAAAATAAATGAGGATATCATCTGACGATGTAAGCTCAAGGGACATTATAGTTGCAGATTTCTAAGAATTAACTTTTCACAGTTTAGAAATGAGCCTTGAAGCGGTGATGGCTCAGTGGTTTAGACGTTTCTCTTTCAATCTGGAGGTCGCGGGTTCAAATCCTGGCTCGTACCAATGAGTTTTTCCGAAACTTATGTACGGAATATCAGATGATATTTACCATTAGCTTTCGGTGAAGGAAAACATCGTGATTAAACCTGCATACATCCGCGAAGAAATTCAAATGTGTATGTGAAGTTCCCAACCCGCTTAGGGCCAGCGTGGGGACTATAGCCCAATCCCTCTCATATATGAGAGGCCTGTGCCCAGCAGTGGGAGATTATATAGGCTAAATATATATTATAGAAATGAGCCTTATTATATATGACGTTAAGAATATCGGAAAAACGGGTATTCTTACCGTCATATTAATAAGGTTTAATTTATAAATGTCAAAAGTTCATTCTCAGAAATCTGCAACTATAGGGGTATATTTAAAATGCTGAATGTACAGCCTACCATTTGGAACGGGGAACTATGTCAAAGTAAGTTTGTAAGAAATTTCTTACTACTTGTCATTTTGACATGATTCTAGAGCTGCCTTGAGTGTCAATTTGTTAAGTGTACAGTAACAAGAAATACAAACTAATTATTTTTGCCGCAAAGTCAAAACAAGCATACAAAAACGTATCAAGATCAGAACACTAAAACTACGCTTTCTTTGTAAACGTATCTGCCGTTTTTAGTAACCTCAAAAATTCGTAATGTATTTTAAAGGGAAATATAAAACAAAGTAACAAGAATGCACCAATCTATGACGACTGTGACCTCCCGCCATGATGCGGGCGTGCGAGGGAGATAGTCGTAATGTCGATACACCCCATTCTTTCTTTTAGGGTAAAATAATTATCATTGGTTCAATTCTAATTCTCTGTTCCTAGTGTATTATAGTTTATATTATAATCGTTAAGTAAAACCTCAATACACCAAAATATTTCGTGTAGAGTAAATAATAATGATTAAAATTTAATTGCGATTCGAACTCCGTATGTAAAATATGACGTGTATATTTTATAGTGGAATGAACGATAAAGTTGCTGCTAAATCAGTCAAGGTAAATTATTCCTTATCATTGAGATTTTTAATTTTAAATTAAACTTAATGGCTTATGAAACGGTAAAACAATTAAAGTAGACGCAGAGGAAGGAAAACATAATTTTAAGTTAACTTATTATCAATTTGAATGCTAAATTTATACATCATGCGTAGTCGTAATTGGCGCATTTCGTACTATTCATTTAAAAAAAAACTACAAATGTATAATGTGCCAACCTAGCCTAAACTAACATACATAACATATGGTCAAACAGTATGGACTACCAATTTTCTATAATTTAACCATATTTTAGGCTGACCGTTTCTATAAGATATTTTTTACGCAACAGTTCTCAGTAAAAGTAACTTGCACTAAAACTACATAGCTTATACAACATTCCTAAAAAGTCCATAATGTATAAATAAGTTGACAACTAAAATATTAAAAGGTAGAGCGTTCAAGTAAAGCGATAACCTGTTTTCTACGTAACAAAGGACGTATTTAATATATAAGATCCTAATTAATTAGTTGCAGATATTTTAACACATGATACTTTACATTAAAATTTCTAACAAAAAAAATATCTAATTTCGCCAAAAAAAAATCATCATGTGCATTATCACATGTCACGATAACACTGTCTGTCATATCATCAAACGACACAATATAACGGAAAATAACATGACATTGACAATCAAGTATTTAATTTATCGACTTAAAGTGGCCAGTTCCAGTTAAGTAGTAAGTACCTAAAAGAGGTATTAGAATCTGTTCAATGAGTTTTCATTTAATAATCACATGAACAGGGTGTTTTTACGTAGCAAATTTGTTTTTCCGTTTTCTCCAAAAAACATCGTAAAAGCTATAATGTATCACGGTTTAATATACTCCAGAGACCGAGTACTATCAGCTGTAAAAATATCTGCATCTAATAAATTAGGACCTTATATATATAAACTATACGACATAATACGTATAACCACCGAAATAAAAATTCAGACTTGAACCGATTTCGAAGATCCCATGATCAGACCCCAACTTGGTGGCAACGGCAACTGAACAGTCGACGTCGAAATATATTTACACGACTTTATTGCCTTGACATTGAGGTCGTGTAAATATATTTTTGGCACTTAAACCGTAATGATATCTTTGACGTCGACTGTACCATCTAGGGGTTATACACGTTAGATAAAAAAAATCAGTTCACGATTTTTGGCGACATAAATAGAAAAACAGTCGAATCGTTTTTAGGAGTCGGTAAAAAAAATAAGCGTATCAAAATCAGTATCCGTCAAGTATATACACATATTAAATCATCGATGACGTCAAGATACCAGTTTACGTTCTAATTCTACAAAACAGTAGTGAACTAGTGACGTCACCCGCCCATAGATGAAGCTTTGTCTTCGATAAGATAATTGTCATTAGTGTGCCTATTTGCTCATTTACATTGGTAAAAAATATATCTTAAACCAAAGCATTCGAAGACGGCAATGTCCAGATAAGATGTATTCTAGATAAGAAAATCATTATAATGCCTGGTTTGTAAATAAGTACGTTTCACATTTTCGTATACATTACGACACAAGTGCTAAAAACATGAAATCGACATGAGGTACGAATTTCCTTTTTGCACGTGTCTCGTAGGACGTTTTTTAGTACAGGTGGCCTTCCGAAGTTTTGGACCTGACGTAAAATGAGCCACTTCTCGCACTAGCGCGTAAAAGGGGCACAACCTGTACTAAAAAATAATATTTTTAAACTGTCGGGAATAGATTTATTTTTAAGATCATAGTATATTTTGGCTAACTTTTTTGTTTACCAAATTGAAGTTACAATATACTGAACTGCAAAAAGATGTATCGATATTTTCTCCTTACTGCATTGTAATAAAGTAAAAAGGGGGGACATCTCTTTATAGCCAACTGGCCTGCTACCACGAACACCGAAGTTCGTAAACTTCGGGCAACTGCCTCTATTACTCCAACGAAGGCGTCATTAGAGTGACAAGGAAGAATCCACGAAAATTGCGGATTTCTTAGTTTGCGGTAGGGCCCCTACACCTTTATAGAAACAAAGATTCAAACGGTTCGATGTACCTATGAATTCTGTAGAGCAGTGTTTATACTCAACAGTCAACGTCATCAACATAGTGCATCCTGTCAAGTGAGCGGTAAAATTACAACAATTTACAAACAAGTGCTAAAAAAATCTTCTAAGCAAAAGCAAATACATAAGTCATTAGTTAAATTATCTGCGAGTCAAATTTTATATCGACACTAATTCTTGTATTTAACCTTTAAACGCCACATCCACAGTTACATGTACCTATAACATGACAACCATCAGAATATAATCTTATTTCAATACACGAAGGTTGATTTTCTATAATATAAAATAGATTGGACATCAATTACTAATTAAGACAGATAACACTATAATAGGGCATAATTAACGGAAAAAAGTAGTTTTACCAGTAATTATATCAAACAATTGTATCATAATACATAAATAACTACACGGAAAACTTGGGAACTGTATGACAGATGTCAATTTGGCAATAAAATAATGGATTTTTAAAATGATAAAGCGAAACGATATACGCCCACTTCTTACCCAAATTGAAGACGATTGAATCAGAGACGCGAATACAGGTGGCGCTTACGTCATAATGTGTCGCTTTTGTATTGCAGCATGATGAATAAGAGCGTAAATGCCATTAGCATTACAGTGCATTTTCATACAGATTGACACATTCCTTGAATATGAATATCTATAGACACTTTTTGAAAGATTTCACCTGTGCCCTCTGAACTGACCTCACACTGAACAGCTGTTTGGAATACGTATTGACTAAATAATAAAAATATGGAAATGACCAGTTAACTCATTTAAATATTGCATATTAACATAATACACTCTCGCTGCTTTTAATGATGGAGCGTTTTTATTGCGTTTTTATATGAATCATGCACAAAGAAATAACAAGACGATTAATGTGCAAAATATGGTAGGCGTATATTTGACAACTAGTCGCTGCATCGAACTTCGAACAACCTAGTATATTTCGCAGTACATAGCTAGATTGTAATTTTTATTTTATTTTACTATCACAGAACGAGTGGTATGCTATGGCGCCGTGAGATGGTAACGAAATAAGCACAGTCCACAAAATGATGCACTATGCACAACTTATCTTCAAGAACCACATTTTGTTTACTAATTTATTCCACTTTAGTATTCTACGAAATTCGCTAAAATGTATATTCGACTTATATATACTCGTCTCGCCCGCATTGTTCTTATCAGAAAGAGACGGAAGCTCATCCTATGCTAACTAACCCTTCAGTTTCGCAAAGTATGGAATGGTGACGTCACAGCCACACGCGCGTAGAGCGGCTGCGTTTTTATAAATAGCGCTCTATTTTTGGTCTTTATGGGTTAATGATTACATATTTAGCCACCGCGTTGGTATGGATATATAGATGGACAATGCTTTTATACTATATGCTGAGTAAATACGTTTTGCACCTGGGCAGTGTTTTCCATTTCTCATTTATTTCAAATTGCCTTGACAAACGTGATTGTATACTAAGAAATTTATTTATAACTACTGTAACGTCCTTTACGAAGAAGTTTAATTATTTTGTGTAATGCCTAATTTAGTTTTATTATGTTTAAATTTAAAATAAAAGAAAAATCTAAATTCTATTTTTGAAAGTTTAAAACTGCACCAATACATAGTCCAACCCAAGAGAGCAGAAAAAGTCTAAATTTATCAAGTTAAATAATACCTATTACCGTATTTCAAATGTCAACATATTTTTGTAAGTCATTGACCTTTGCCAATGAGCCGTACCTTTTCTATTTATAATTTACACCAATAGACTACTTAAACAATTATTATTACATAACAATTGTTTCTATAAACAAAAAATAACGATGCATCGATATCGATAATCGTCCGACATGGTTACATCACTAGTGGTGATACGGAGAACAGCGGCAGGGCTCGAGTCGCCCGCCAATAATTACTCCTTAATGCCAACCCTATTCAGTTTAGGGTTAAAAAAAAACAATTGATCAAATCGATTGGACATTGAAACAATCGTGATGGTATTTTTATAATAACTAAATGACGCGAGCAAGGTAACAATGGAACTCTGCCATATTTTTTTCATTCATAGACCAAATCACAAATGCAAATTGAAAAAATAACGATAAAATAGGAATTCTTGTTTGGGCTTTCATTTTATCAAGGTCGAATGAAGCAATTGGTAATTAAATCAATAATTAATAATCAATCAGCCATAATTGTTTTGCAACCGGACATCATCCATTGTTTAGATTTTTTAATTTTTACTCACCTTAAGGGATGGTTTATCCATATTTGCAAATCCAGACAAAGAGACACGTCAGCACAATCACATCACAACAAATCCGAGAAAGTATCCGGTTATTAATTAGTCACAACACAACGTAATAGCTACACATGAGCTTAGAAATGCACTAATTTTAAACACAGTACAACTATTTTTCAACCACTTATTAATAGCACATAACACGAAACCGGTTCACTATAATATCGATTTCAGATTTTAAATAACAAATAACAATACTGAAATCCGTGGCATAGTGTCACAATCACAAGTCTTAAAAAAAAACTACGCCATGGCTACGTAATCGGTGCGCGTACTTTTAATTGTTAAGACGTGTTTATTTTAACAAACGTTTGTTTGTAAATTCTAATTATGATTATTGGAGACAATAAAAACAATATGGCGATGGTTTGACAAAATTAGCCGAAACACGCGCGAATCGCTTCCGTAGCGACACGCGGCCATCTTGGAGCAGGCTCGGGCCGTATCTGTTGGAAATGCTCCGTATTTTCTTGCCCGCTCGCACGATCCTAGGGCTGACACTGGAATTTTCGGAAACAAAGACATTATTTAATTTTAATATTTTGTGTAATTGTGTACTCATCTGATTGAGATTTTGATTATTACGTTAATGTATTATAATAATTTGTTATATATACATTTAATAACTAAAATATGCCATTACAAAGACGATATAAAGAACTTACAAACTTGTTTTTGTTGTACGTTACATACCTACAGAAAAAACATCCGTAATTAGTCTGTTCTAGACATTTATGTGTTATTAAATATTTTAAGAGTTTAGGTGATTGGGTCATGTAGGCTTAAGGCTTACTTGTGATAGTTGTGATAAGTTATTTCTCACATTGCACACGTGATGACTAATATACCTGTTTTATGTGGTATTTTGTATAAGGCTACCTATCTATCAATACTTTGTATATGTGAGTTGGCAAATATATAAATATGACGTAATACTTTGTTTGACGTTATTGTCGTAATTATTTCTCAGATAATAATTGATTCCAATATTTGGTCTAATCCCATTTATAATAGAAATAATCACTTTAATAGTTAGTCAATTTAACACTAATTGAAGTTGAATTAAGTAGATAGGTAATTTTAAAAAAACAAATCAATCTTCTATGTAAGAAATAATAAATAGTTCTTAATTTTACTACGAAAAACAAATATTGAACGTCATTTAATTATTATTTTAAATTCTATTCACTTGAATATCGGCGCGGCGGCCCTGCGCCGACCCACACAGACACACGTACATGTATACATTTTTTACGTAAATATAAATGATTGGCACAGTAAACGGACGGACGTGAGATTCTTTCAAAAACTGGCCGAATTACAAACTTTACGTACTTATGCTAATACATGCAATTTAAGTTTTATGAATATTTTATTGTTTTTCGTGATTAAATAGTGTTTGTATCGCTGATTTATTACAAACGTAACATTTCAATTATTGCAGATTAATTATAAATAAACTATTATTTACTCATTATTCGTAACGTCATCACGCGCTTGCCCATCGTGGCGATTATAGGTATTACCGCCCACTAATGCGTTTACTCCATACGCATATCCAGGTAATAGTGAGGCCTATATGTAGCAGTGGACCATAATATATGCTAATGATGATGATTTGATACGATTAAACGGTACATTAAAAATATGTACATATATTTTAGTAAATAAGTAAAAATATCATAAATTTAGTAAAAATTGCAAAAAATTCTTATGTAAATAATAGTAAAAAACAAATCTCGACCTAATTCTCCAAGATTCTTTCATCAGACTCCGACGACGTTTTAAAAATCTGTCCACGATTGTCGGAGATATCGAGTAAAACACACAAAAAACAGGCGAATTGAGAACAAAAAGGATGACTTTTTGGAAGTCGGTTAATAAATATCCATAAACTACGCTTGTCGTACTGAGAATTAGTGGAATAATATTTTTTTATCGCAAGTAACTTACTTGCGATAAAAAAAGTAAGACAAAAAGCCGTCTGCAACTTTGCACTTTAGTCATTACGCAACAATAAATAATGTGTTTTATAGACGATCTTTCCTTTCCTATCGATTATCTTATGACATATCGTTTAGATAAGCTATGAAAGACATATTTTGTACTTATTAATACGTTATCGATACTAGTTTGATTCGCCCTAGGCTACGCTCGCATAGTTTTATTTTTATGACTAACACCAACACCTGAATAAATTTAATTAACCCACTAATTAACAAGAAAATAATACCTACGCTATTTCATTATTTATGCGTGTGAATAAGTATACTTTTTGCTTCTTTTATACTTTTTATGTCTTTCTGTAAACTTTTCTTTAACTTGCTTACTTGCTTTATATCTTACTATCTATCAATGCCTCTCATACTTGCGGATCGGTGCGAGCAAGAGGGATATAAAGTAAGTCGGCGTTAAACTCACGGTCAGAACTCATAGTATGCACACTCTTCTAAAACAAATCATGTTAGTAAGAAAAATTATTTTCTTCTCTCTTTCAAATCAAACCGTTATTTTACAAAGAAATTTCATTATTTTCATATTCATAAAGTAGTAACGCGTATGTGTCACCGCACCGTCGGACGTCGGAACGATAAAGAAAACTCTTACAATCAAATAACCCCGAAGGTAATGGTCTGTCTTCTAAATATAATAATTATAGATACATATGAACACATCCCATTGATAATATAATATAATATAATACAACTTATGATATTATAAGTAATGTTTTTGTTCGCCTGTTTGCATTTCAAAGCTTTATTCCAACGTCCGACATATACTGCACCACTGTTTCGGTATTTTAGTTAATTTATTTTTAGCTTACTCGGTTTGAATTTCCGCAAAAAGCAACCGAAATGACTGCTAAAGATTTCTAATGTTTCATTTAAGTGCCAACCCTAACTACTAAACTGTCAAGTTAGCTTTGTTAAGTTGGCTGCATTGAGTGGCCAAAATTTGAAAAGTGAATACTGGCCAGATTGCAGCGGGCGATATTTGCAAAAAATATTTAAATTTAGAATTGGGTTACTTCGTGATTTTACAATAATTTTCTATATTTAAGAGAATACATAGTCTAAAGTTGGAAATGTTGAGGTGTATTTGACGCCCTTAGGTTATTACATATTTTAATAGCAGGAGTATTTCTTGAACACTACGAAGACGAATGAGAAATATTTCAGTTATTCATTAATATAGTTTTATTATGTACATTAATACATAATGCAAAAGGGTGGATTATGCTGGTATGACCCTACACTAAACGCTAGGGTTCCGTAACGATTATTTACCGAACCCTGACGGTGCAACGGAACACAGGCCGTTCGAAATTTGAATTGACTTGATTCCGATGTGTGACGTCACCAATCGATTCTAGAATATTCCGAAAGAAGACAAGGCAATTTTAGAAAACCAATGTAAGAAGACCTAGTGTTTCATAGAATGTGGTTGATGTTGAAGAGCGTATTTATACTGGTTTTAATGATCTTGTTTGACCTGTACTAGGTAAGTGATTGGAATATAGTACAGCGATTACAGTGCAGTACGGAATCCCCTTTTAATATTTCCGTTGCTTAATATGGACTTTACGTCAATGTAATACGGTATATTATTGGTCATTAACGTTTGTCGATATAGTACATGGAGTAGTTGTTTTCGTAACGAAGTTTCAGATTTATATTGTTCATATTAACGGAAATAGGTAGTTTTAAATTAATAAATCGACTTTAGTACTAAATCGAAATGTTATAGATAACGGATTAGTGATAATTGATAAAGCTTATCATTTAAATAGAGATAGAATTTTACAGAAAATGCTGAGTATGTACTTTTGTGTAGATATAGATTCCGTACCTATTAAAAAATAATCTTATTGTTTTTTTAATGATTTTAAAGTATACTCAACTCCTGGCAGTAGAAAAAGCAGGCAAATTAAAAAAAATAGGCGTAGAGTTGTCTGTTATGTCATTTAAATTTGCCGCTTTTCTTTAGCGACAGGGATTTTTGACCGAATATATTGTCAATATTATAAATTTCTCAATTGTTATACCTACAAAGGATTGTACATCGTAAATTAAATTACTGTTGTTCATGGTCATACTGGTCATAGGCTACAGCATCCGCTTTCATATCAGACAGTGAATTTATAGGTTAAATATGAAACATCAACTTGATACTACAATTTTCTTATCTTACACTATCATCATCATCAATTAAGTAGGTAATGTAGGTATACCTAATATACCTACCTATTCATAAAACGTTAATTTCTGTCACTTTCTAACAAACACAAATGTCATAGTAACGAATAAGGACAAACATAAATTGTTACGTATACGTACGTATTTTTGCGCGTGTCTGTTAAATTAACATAAAATAT
>JALPQI010022181.1:0-25262 GCA_025490895.1 Thaumatotibia leucotreta
CGAGTGAAACGAGGGCAACAATCACCCAAGTTAAAAAGAAGTTTTTATTTACACGTGTATCGTACGACTTTTTTCATAACAAGTGTATTAAAACGAGAAATTTACGCACAAAGTTTACTTTTCCGTACTAGTTAGGAAAAAAATATAACGTGAGGTATTAACGTTGTTGTAATCTGGTAGATAATATTGATCAGGCTGGCGAGTGTGGATAATAGAACCTTATTATCTAATTCATATCAATATTCGAATTGTTATGAGGCTTGTGCAAAAACACTTAAATAATAATCGGAAACTATAGCTATAACCTCATTTTAAATATAATTTACTTCACTACTTATAATTTAAAATGTGCACAATAGCACGCGATTCGCGATATTCAAATAACGGCGTCAAAGTTCGTAGATACCTACCGTAGTCGGCTTTAAATGATTGGCATAACCTCAATTTTATACGCATGGCGGGAAAGGTTACTAAAAACGGATTTTTTTGCTAGATAGTTCGAAAATGGCATATTCATTGAGCATTGCGTCATGCGGTGGTTAAATTGCCAACTCGTCGGGTATGACTAGCGTCTGCACTAATAAAAAATGCTGGAACATTTTTCATTCAAAATGAACTTCATACTCGTAAAACAATTTCGAAAATAATAAGAATTGACATATTTGAGTATATGCATGTTCTCGCTGTTTTAATTTAAGGTATTTTCAATAGCGTAATATCTTAATATGATATTTTGGATCAATATTTAAACCTGTATAATTTCACTACTAAGAGTAATAATATAAGATATGCCACAAGGCCCAGCGATCTTAGATATAAGTTAGGTTAAGTAGATTAGTTAAATTTTATCTATGTACATAAACTGTGGTTATGAAAATAAATATTAAAAAAAGAATGATTTAAATTAAATTACACAAAAAAAACTTCATGCAAAGAGACTCAAACACTTTTCATAATGGCATAAAAATATTTTAATATATGAGAAATCACAATTAGACTTTGAGTGTAGTAACATCGTTATAAATTAAACTACCTACTCATCGCATGAAAGTTCCTACTAGTATGTGTAAAACAACAAAGACTCGTGTTTGGAATTGTATCTATTAATACAGAATTTTCATAATAATTATATGTCTTCAATTATAATTAGGACCACAATCAAATAATATTTAAAAATACAGGGTGTAAGTCTAATACGAGCGAAGCTTTTAACGGATATTAGTTTAGGACATAATAAGTATATTTAGATAACTTTTACTTAAAATTATAGCAACATAATTTATCCATACAAAATAATTCGGCGCGCAATGTAGAGCAACACACTCAGGTTAAATGCTCGTTGACAGCTAATTTCAAAAGCAGATGACATAACTGCCATATTAATAATAACAAATATCTATACATTTATTGCTGCTCGGAAAATCTCAAAAAAAATCTGTGGGCTTGTAATTAAGTGTAACGTAAAAACTTGTGATCAATGGTTACACTGATGTATTCCATGCCTGCTGGTTTACACGCGGTATAAGGGTTACCATAATTTTGCATTTTAGCGATGATGCGCGCAATCTAAGCGAAACACAAATATCAGTATGTTGTTTCTGTTAAGACGCCTTATATCCCAATCCGCCCTCATGTTCGCCAGTAAAACAGTAAACTCCGTTAATATGCCATTCCCGACATAATAGCTGAACTAACAAGAAGATGTGCGATAAAGACGTCGGCCCGTCAATACGCCGGGCGGCAGTAACTGGAGTTTAACCAGAAGTTAGAGCAGGACATGTCGTTAACAGCTTTACGACCTACGTTTTTTTAGTCAATGCGGGAATCTTAGTGTTCTTTTATTCACTTTTCGAACAAATAAAATTGTCAATAGACGAGCATGCCACGACAAGTTGCTAATTTGCAATCGCAACGTTGTAGATTCATGATTTTCATGAAGCTGATATTTGCATCACATATAATTATTGTATGTATTTTATTGTACCTAAATATCAGGGCTGGTATTATTAGCCCCGTAACTGTATGTATTTATTTAGTTTCAAGTTTTTTTAAATGTAACCGAGCACCATGTTTTGTTAAAAAATGTTTAGGGTTACGGGTTATACCTACGTTTAGAGGAATTATGCGATGGACGACACAAACGCGATTTTACCTATTCGCAATTCCCATAAAATATGGATTCCACACAACTGCAGCTTATTACATTCGTAATTCTACACAGTCTATATTTTGACGCAATCGGAATTCATCCGATTCACGATTCTACACAAAATGAGTTTAACGCAACTGCAGTTTACTCCATTCGCAATTCTATACAGTCGATATTTTAACGCAATCGGTATTCTTCCTGTTCGTGATTTTATACAGTATAGGTTCGACGCAACTGCAGTTTACTACATTCAAAATGCTACACAGTCGATATTTTAACGCAATTTTTACTCTTCCTATTCGTGATTCTGTACAGTATGAGTTCAACACAACTGCAGTTTTCTACATTCGAAATACTACACAGTTATTTTCAAACACTAACAGCAGGAGTACTTTATAGCTGGAAGTAAACATTAAAATAAATAAAAATTAGTGCAACTTGTGGCATCTGTTGAGAGTATGTGTCGTAGGACTCTCGGATCTGCCTTGCCTTAATAATCGGCTGTCCAGAGAGGAGTCGTCACACCCTGAGCCACTCAAACCGATGTGGCCCTCTTTACAACGGCAGTTTGAGGGGGCCGATCTAGTTGGCAGCAAAAAAATATATTAAAATATGCTATGAATCACTGTTCTCAACTCGGTCACTTACGTCTTGGTCTGAAGAATCGCATTTTTCTTGGTGTGAGCTGCGATAGATAACTCTAGTAACACATCACATTAAAATATCAACTGTGTAGCATTTCGAATGTATTAAACTGAAGTTGCGTTGAACCTATACTGTACAGAATCACGAACAGGAAGAATCCCGATTACGTTAAAATATCGACGGTGTAGAATTACGAATGCAGTAAACTGCAGTTGCGTTAAACTCATTTTGTGTAGAATTGCGAACGCCCCATTCGCTAAGCTAATTTTGCAAATCCATAGTAGAAAATCTTGGTCGTAAAGGCAAATTTTTAAGAGATCAAATTTTTAACTGTACAGATCGATAGCGCTTGAAATTCTAAACAAAACTGTTTATACAGTGTGTAAGTCTAATACGGGCGATCAATTAAACCAGGCATGGGATTCATTAGTGTAATCATGGATTACAAGGTTTTTTTAAAGTTACTCTCAATTATGACCCCACAGATTTTTTTTAAGATTATCGGAGCAGCAATGTAGGTACGAACATTTGTTATTGTTGATATGGCAGTTATGTCATCTGCTTTGGAAATTAGCTGTCATCGAGTCTTTAACTCGCGTATGTTGCTCTACATTGCGCGCCGAATTATTTTGTATGGAAAATTTTGTTGCTCTAATTTTAAGTAAAAGTTATTTGAATGTACTTATTATGTCGTAAACTAACACCCGTTAAGAGCTTCGCCCGTATTAGACTTACACCCTGTATAACTCATTTTCGCCAAAATGTCATTTACGACAATTGAACCCAGAGTTTCAATTGTTATATTATAATATTATGGGAATTACAAATATATATCGCGTTTGTGTTGTCCATCGCATAATTCGTTTAGAGCTACCTCCCGAGAAACAGACAAATTATATATAAGATAATGATTTATTGTAGTTGTTGTCTATTACACTAAGTTACATATCAATGGTGAGATCGGAGTTATTCAAAAAGACCATCTTAACGTGTTTCTCACAGTTTGGATCGCGACACCAATATCACCCTGTATAGTGAAGAAAACATAAACGAAACGAAGGAAATAACTAAATGACTCAGTCTCCAAGATAGACTAAAATACTTAATAATAAACATTTTCAGTCCACTCCCCTCTTCACATATTTCCGTTGCGCTGAAATTTCAAATTCCCAGCGTCCTTAACGCGAGCATGACAGAGTCAAGTGTCGCATAAAATTACAGGCGAGTATGTCAACTTGCATAAGTTCAGCGGAGGACGCTGAAATGTAGCGAGTTGTGTCGTCCGTCTTAGCTGAGTGCGCTCTTGGCGCGCCATCATTTAGTTGCCGGGACACACGGGTGGGCCGTAATGGATTTTTTATTCGTATTTGGACGTGACGAAAAGACAAAGTGTGAGAGGGAATGAAGACGAAGACTTGAAGTGAAATCGTGTTTGCTTGGCAATTTGTTTTTCAATAAATGTTATTTATTTATAGTTACACAAAATTGGTATTGATGATGTACAGCTATGCTTGGTCTTTGAATATTTTTGCAGTTTTTAGAGTGGTAGGTATTCATGTGTGCTTGACTCATCTGGGGATTGCTTCCAATTGCAGAAAACAAGTACATTAGTATTAACATACTTTCATGTGAGGCGGCCACTAATTTTAAGTACCTACCAAATAAGAACACATTATCACTTATCAGCAATGGTTTAATTTTTCACATGTAAATAAACTTGTAGTAATACTCAAATAAATACAAGAAAAGTGAACAAAACCTTTTCGCATTCTGTCGAGGTTGTTTTCTACGAATAATGAGTACACTTTCGCGAATCAACCCTCTGATACTAATTGCGTTGTTTTACGATTTTACATATTATATTAAATTGCGATATTGTCAAATATCAAAGCGTTTCCAACATATTTTACTCCAGAGTACCAGGAAAGGATGCTACATATCTGAAACAACAGTGTGTATCCCGATGCCCTAGTGTAACTAATGACTAAGAAAACTACATTCTTATTTTTACGCCGCGTGTGCCGTGCGCTTTATTAGAATACCAGTATCTCTTGGTTTACAGTTCTCGGAAATAATATAACAGCATAAAATCATAAATGGTATTGTACTCACATACTACTTTATTTTTAAGTATAAGGGCTTTAAAAAAGAACTTCTAACTAAGTGGTGTTGTATACGTTCGACTTACGAGATCAGGGGAACTGATGATGAATCAGTCAATAATAATTTAGAACACTTTTCAATGTAGGAAACGTTTAGAAAAAAAATCTGCATACATTCACTTTGAAATTGATTGGTATGAAGCATTCCAGCCTATCTGGGCCAGCGTAGGTACTGTAGTTAAATCGATTTTATGCATGAGAAGAGACCTGTGCAACTACAGACTAAAATATTAAAAATGGCGAAGTACAAAATGCATTACGTAAAGTTACATGAACTAAAAAACAATAATTAAAAAAAAACTAAGGTATACATTTCCAGGAAACCCCGAGTTGTTTTTCCCTAACTTTGTTTACAGGGTCCTGACTGATTACTGAGGGAACCCATTCGTACTATGACAAAGGGTATATAATTCAGTGCTACGAATGGTACGCCCAGGGAATGAGATACGAGTAAACTAATAAGAGGAAAAAGTGGACTAAATTCACGCATGTCCCTCGCCCTCGGCATTGCCAATTTTGTCACTTCTAAATGGTGTAATATATTTCATGTCATCCTGCTGCAAAACATGTTTTTATTGTATTGGTGTTGACTTATCCGTCTTAAAACTTATATCTACTATTAATTTTGTTTCTTCCGTGTCGTAAAATTATACGTAGGTACTTTGTTTAAATTAAGAGTACAGTTTCTGATAAAAAAAATACGGAAACCTTAATTATTACGTACACTGAAAAAAATATTTACTAAAGTGACTTAGGTTGGCTATATTACGGGGAAACTTTGATATATGTAACAAATCCTTGCTATCAAATTTACAAACCTAAAAAGGTTGAAGTCCAGAGTCCAGTGAATACCAGAGCTCTGGTCAAATCAACAAAGAACATTGTACATTATACCAAACAACTGGTGAAATCAACAAAAAACTGGTGAAATCAACCAAATTAATTTAGTAGAATTCCGACATAAAAAGTTTGGTAAAAAAAAATTGTGTTAGTACCCAATCAACCTTAATTTCCGGTTAGAATTACGCAAGATCTGATAAATCCCACTAAGCATTTTTTTCAGTGTAGAGTCGAGACAGAGCTACCTGTCCTATATACAATACTACAATTGATCGGTAACCAAAGTCTATCAAGCGTGGGGCTGGGGTCAGATAACTATCTTCGACTGTGCCTACTCTTAAATGAATCTCTACTAGGGATGCTTTTACAAGTAATAGGTGTCCCACACAAAGTTTTTACGATAGAAAAAAGTACCACATTCCGGCACTTAGTCAATATAAGTACAGGTATCTCACTATTCACCTTCATATTCTCTTACAAAAGAGTCAGAACAAATTATTTCCCAGTGTTCTTTGCAAAGAGCCAACTGTCACTGTCACAGTATTCACAGTAACAAGTTTGAAATATTCTATTACTCTTTGTAATGTTTCAATAGTCTCGTCGACTTAGTCGCGAAAACTTTGAATTGAAATAGTGTGTTGTAAGTTTATATTGTTGTTCTTTGTAAGTTACTACTGCTGTCAAATTTTTAACTCGGAAAAGAGACGGCAAGTTTCCGCGTTATTGATATAAGCAGAACTTCTTAGTCTATTTAGTTTTAAACGGAAAGTTCTTTCAACGTTTTTCCTCTTGGAACTATACTTATTTGCAACCACAATGCAACAAGTGGTACCTTTTTTGTTGAGTGCAAGTTGTTTAAATTTTTTATTTTAATTTGTTTGTTGCGGCTGTAAGAATTTAAGTTTAAGTTATGTAGGTATAATTATATTTTCGTGCAATATAACAAGCTTAAAAAATTTGACGTCTTCTCTCGAACGGGAATGTCTAGTTATTCTTATGTACATTGCGCAGTGAACATTGTAGAACAATTCTCGATTCGTAAACATGTTATCTTCAATGTAAGCCAAGCAGGAAATAAAACTTAGAGAGCCGTACTTTTGTACCTATCCATAAGCAATGACCATAAACCCGATCAAGGCGTGTTAGCGCTAGATAGAATTCCGGAGCGGGTGTTAAACAGAGCACTGACATGAATAAAAATCCGGATAAGACTTAGGAGACACAGGTTTACTGAATGTCTATAAATTTTGTTTAAAAGTTCTAAGTAAAGTTAGTATAGTCGTGAAATGCTCAGTTAAAAGTTAAAGTTTGGAAAGATCAGTAGTACCTTATTTTTTTCATCCTAAAAATATATAACGTCGTTACACGTTTATGTTAATGCTTTATATTAAAGTCTACATGTTATTATAATTATCAATTACATCGCCCATTCATCATAGTTACTCACATTGTCAAAAATAATACCTACTAGCTAGCTTATTATTATTTAGCCTTTTTTGCCCTCCGGCCGGCAAACAGCACTTTCCCTAGTGCTGCGCTAAACTAAGTTGCCACCTGCCGGCTCCGTTGAGCAGAAAATAATATAAAATCTGAGTCAATAGAAAAAGAAAAAAAGGTAAACAAATATGGCGGATCGGCAATCGCATTTGTTGTCTATGAAAATAGTGATGGGACCTATGGGAATAGTATTAACTTTAATCGAGCAAATATAATATATCCTTCGCGAAATAATTACGAACTCAATATAAATAAGTATTAGGTAATAGTGTGGGAACAACTTTTTATGACAAAAAGCCATTAATCCTACTAACAATTTTTAATCGGAGTGACTGTCACTATCACTACTCTCCTCCGAAGTGTCATCAAGAAAACCTTTTGTTACGGCCGCATTGTCAATAACAGTGTCGGAAATTCCGTCAATCACATTTCTCACTATTTTTTACAACTTTGCTAACAACATCTATCGACAGCGACACTTCCATAATCACAGCCGTTGTTTTATACAACTCCATTTTGTATGGGTAAGTAGGTGAGGTTCTTTCTAAATGTCTGTAGACATTTAAAAGAATCCTTTTCATATCTTCCGTTCGTTGTTTTTTACAATCTTAGCTATTTTTGGCGGCTTTAATCCCTATGGTCCAGATTCACTCATTGTAATCTAAAATAAAGTTAGATAAAGAGACAGACATTTACTTTTCACTTATCTACACTTTTGAGTTTAATTTAAAAGAAGTTACCTTTATAACAAACCTTTTGAAGACGAAATGAGGCCCGTAAATACCTAAGTCAAGTTGCGTTATTCTGTAGCAAAAGTGTAACGAAATCACAATGTTTATCTTAGCCTATACCGGGTGTGGCCTGTAACAGGAGCAATAAATCAAATGGAAGACTCCTCTGACTGCCTCTAGTTATTCGCAAAAGGTCCCAGTGTTTTAAAGTTATCCATTAAGGAGAAACAGTATGTTAAAGTTACGACCTATGAGTGATGTATCTAGGTATCACAACATTGTACCTTATTAATGATTAAACATATTGGTAGTTCAGTGGACATAAAACTAAATGAGCTAAAAAGTTTTTTTGAACTCATGGTTTTTTAACTGGTTTAGAAAAAAAAAAATTTTTTTTTTGTGTTACACCGATTTAACTTTTTTGGTATAAGTCGACTGCAGTAAAACTACATAAAAAAAAGGAAAAAAATGTTTTTTTTTGCAAAAAAAAATTTTTTTTTTAAGTTTTAACTATTAAATTATGACTATTTATTGGGTTATTAGTGTACCGTTTCATTTTTTGCTCCTATTACAGGCCACACCCTGTATATAAAATAGCCAAGTCGTAGTTTAACCAGTCACAAAAATCCAATCAAATTACAATTATCGGAGTCCAAATATAAAAGCTAAGCCGTAATAAAGTAAATACCTATCAGAAGGATATAATAATACACAAAACCCGTAATAACACGAAAAAGTAGCATTTTTTTTTAAATACCCGTTCTTAGTTTTTCTCAATTTACCGCCACTTCTGGCAGTCATGGTTAAGCCGCATACTCACGTATCCGATATTAAACTCCGCCACGAAGTCCGCGAATTATGCCGCTTAACGTTGTAGGTACCGGTACACATCAATAGTTTCCCAAATGATTCACGAACAATCATTTTTGTATATTGTTGGGTATAATATCAAAGAAAAAAATAAGAAAATCGCGTGTCTAAAACAATCGATCGAATAAAACCGAATCGATAACGGAATAAAACTGTTTTATGTCCCATCACTACAAATGTTAGTTTTTTCATGTGAATGTAATATTACACACGTTTCTACACACCACACACACACACACACACACACACACACACTCGCATGCATAAATATGTTATTTAGAATTATTAGATTTATAACCTCTCATTTTGAATTAATTGTTAGTACTATTTGATAAGGAGGAGCGAGGCTTCCTGATACAAGTATTATTTACTTAATAGGAGGTCTCAACCCACTTGTAAACTGCACCAAAATTGTTCAAGGAAATAAATATTTTTCATTTTTCATTTTCATAGACAAGATTTTCGATGAGTAAAAAATCTCGACTAGCCCTTGACATATATCGTAAAACACGTCCGAAGATTTCTTTGTACTTAATTATTAATAAATATCAGATATTTTAACTAAAAATGTATGTGAACACAAGGTTTAAGGTTCTAAGTTGTGGATAGTAGGGTGGAGCGAAAAAAATTTTTTTTTAATTTAGTTTTTCCTGTATTACCAATCGATGTTCGACATCTTCAGATGTCTAGAAAAAAAATTACAAGGTTCTACATCAACGTCTTGAGGTGGCGCATCAGATTTGAAGTTTGAAGAAAAACGCAAATTACAGTTATTTTCAACATTTTAGTTAAACCAAATTTTTTGCTAATGTTTTAATTCTAATAACTTTAGAACAATAATAATACTTCTAGCTTTAAAAAAAATTATCAGATGTGATGCTAAACCTTCGAAATCCGAAGCAATAGACTCTTCATTCTCTCTGAAATACTGGGACTTTGTGTCAAGTATTGATATGTCCTGTCTGGCCTTTATTTTACAATGAATGGACCCATTGGACCCATCTCTCGCTTCTGGTACACAAACAGATGCCAAAGCCTCAGTTACGAGCTTGATGCACTATTCCACTGCCTGAGTGCGACAAGCATAGTTTTCAATCTGAAATCATATATCTCCTGAGTATCATTTCTGAGATCTCTGCGTCACTGTATTTCATGTTCACTGGAGGTTCTATTGTATTTCTTTTGACCAATTAATGAAATCCTAATAATTTAAAACCTCTGTTCTAACATTTGGTAGCTAAAACATTGCCTGACGCTTTCCTTTACACTCTTTTGTTGTTTTTAACACCTTCTACGGCACCATTTCTCTTAATTATGGTTCATCATAGTGCAACATAGCTAAAAGTAATTATTTCGGGTGCGCAAAGAATATAGTTTTTTATAATAATTGTTTTTAGGTATTCAAGCAACTACAAACAACCTTTAATCATGCTCAAGATATGAATAGGCTCATGTTTAAAACCTCTGTTCTAACATTTGGTAGCTAAAACATTGCCTGACGCTTTCCTTTACACTCTTTTGTTGTTTTTAACACCTTCTACGGCACCATTTCTCTTAATTATGGTTCATCATAGTGCAACATAGCTAAAAGTAATTATTTCGGGTGCGCAAAGAATATAGTTTTTTATAATAATTGTTTTTAGGTATTCAAGCAACTACAAACAACCTTTAATCATGCTCAAGATATGAATAGGCTCATGTTTACGATATTAAATAATTTTGATTGAGAGTCTTCGTAAAACATCAGTTTTTTTGTTTGTTTGCGTAATTTCTTCGCAGTTTTGTAATTATTACAATAAACGTAATAATAAAATCAACCTTAATGATTTGTTGGTAACTTATGTATTATGGGAATGATGCTTTGTTTCAAATGTTTTCAATGTCGGTGACGATCATTTCACACAAGTCTTTAACAGCAGGGTATTTACCACTATTAAGTTCCAGAAGTTCATTTATTAGCCACAAATAATATTTTATTATATCACATTACGTTAGTAACATAGTACAATTTAGTTTTATTGGATCGCCAAACAAAGGGCACTGCAAGTGTCTAAATTCAAAATTAACAATAATTCAACTTTTTTACAATTGCCCTTAACACTTATTGACGAGTTTTATTTTCTATGTAGCGCTAGTACAACCAGTATAATACACTAAACTGACCAGAAATGTAAGTTTTATGACATTTAGATACAATAAAACATTAACTTGCGGCTACACCTTAGAGGCAAAATTTTATCTTTTTTGCAAACTACCCTCGTGGTGCGCCACCTTAAGATAAAGTCGTAGAGTCTTGATTTTTGGTCTGATTGAAGCTTTCGTATACGGTCAACTATTGATGACACAGGAGAATTAAAATTTGGAAAAAAAATTTTTTTGTTCAAATTCGCTCCACCCTAGTGGAACTATCAAGATTGTGTTTGGAAAGTATGTGGTTACGAAGTAATTCAGGTTTGCAGGTTTGTTTACCTTTTTAGGGTTCCGTAGCCAAAATGGCAAAAACGGAACCCTTATAGATTCGTCATGTCCGTCTGTCCGTCTGTCCGTCTGTCCGTCTGTCACAGCCTATTTACTCGGAAACTATAAATGCTACAGCAACGAAATTTGGTAAGGATATGTGTTGTATAAACCGCTACAGGATTATGATACTAAATTGTAAAAAAAACCATTGGGGTGGGGGCCCTCCATACATGTAACTGAGGGATAGAAATTTTTTTTTAGTTGTATATAAACGTGTGGGGTATTAATACAAAGGTCTTTGAAAATGATATGAAGGTTTATAAATCTTATTTTGATTTGAGCAAACCGTTTTCGAGATATCAACTCTCGAAGTCTGAAAATGTGTCCCCCCCCCCTCTATTTTTTAAACTAAGCGATATAAAATTCTAAAAAAAATATATGTTATGCACATTAATAAACTCTATCAACGATTTTTGGTTTGATTAAATTATCTCCTATAGTTTTTGAGGTAGGTTGATTTAACTGTATTTTTTAATAATAAATTGATAATGGTACGGAACCCTTCGCGCGCGAGTTCGACTCGCACTTGGCCGGTTTTTTTCTTTTTCTATTGACTCAGATATTACACATCTCGGCCGTTAAATGGGAAAGCCTCGAATCATGTGTTTGTCGGCCTCGGCTTCGCCTCGGCCTAGAATTACATGTGATCTGCTATTGTATATGTACCTATATTTGATAATAATCTTTTTAACGCCTGTATAAAATAAAAAATAATTCTCTTGTTTATTGAATTTGAGAAAAACGTTTTAAAACGTTCATCATCATCAGTAAATTACCACTATTGGTTCTTATTTATTATAATTTTACTACCAAATTTATATTCTTTGTAAAACACAACGGTACCGTGGTACCAATGATGTCGCCAAAGTGCCGAAACGTTCACATTCTAAACCTACGCGCTCATGCGCTGTCAGCGATTTTAATGCTCCTATCAGCATTTCATCCATAACCAATAACTTCTATAAGTATTATTCGAGCCGACGGCAATAAATATTAAAGCTCACGAGAAGCCTTATCTCCCGAGACGCAACCCGTGAAAACGGATAAATGTTGAATCCCTTAAAGCCTATGAAACTTTTCGGCAAACCTGCAGAGCGATGCAAACAGTTCTGACATAGTGATAGACTATATTTTGCTATTTTATTACAAGAACAATTTAATTAGTAATTCAAAGCTAACCCCGATGGAAATTGCAATTCTCTTTAAATACATAGAAACGAGAGCATTTTATTAAACAAGTTTCAACAATCTATGGCCAACTAATACTTTGCAAATAAAAATAAAACCTTTTGACTTGAAGGTGTCAAAGAATAGTTCTTTAAAAACAATTAAGATAAACGGTTGCTGATATTATAGCTGTTTATTTTCTTATTTTGTTACCATTCTTTTATTTGTATGATTATCAATATTATTTTATAAAACAATAAGATAAATAGTTGAATAGCTGTTTAATTTCTTACTTTGTTGCTGTTCTATTTGTATGATTATATTATTTTTTGTATATTATTTCGCATAATTAAGAAAATCCATAATCTACAAAACTTTTATTGCAAATAAGCTATCAACAACTTAATTTTTTTATCATTAAAAACAATTATTAACAATGTAGGAAAACGGTAGCAGACGCCTTTAGCGCTAATAATTTCAGTAGGTACATACTTTTTGAATAAAATATTCTGCGACGATACCTATATGCCAAGGTAAGCCTTGTGGAAAACCGAAAGGATTTAAATTTATTTTGTAATGATTGATATTTTATTCAACTTATTTAACAATGCGTGTGTACGTTTGCAGCAACACACATTCATCACACCAGCAGGACAGCAGGCGCGGCCGCAGAAAACGCTGCCAGAAATAAGCACGGCAAGTACGCCAACCTGGAATCAGCGTACGACTTCATTCCGGTCGCCGTGGAAACGTCTGGGCCGTGGTGCAGAGAGGCCAAAAAACTTGTAAGGGACCTGGGGCGGTGTCTATATGTTAGTGGTGGCGATCCCCGTTGCGGCTCCTACCTTGTCCAACGAATATCGTTGGCCATCCAACGCGGGAATGCTGCTAGCATTCTCGGCACGTTTGGGCCGGGTGGTAGCCGGAACGAGGTTTAGGTCTCTTCTCTACGGTTAAGTAGTTTGTATTTTAGATTTAGTTAAATTTTTATTATCCAAGTCATATTGTTTTTGTAATGTATTTAATTATTAAAATAGTCATCTTTAATTAAACTACTCATTTAAATAATCTCGCATTTACCCCTCTGGCGTTTTCGCTGGACGTTTGGCTATCGCTCGTCGTGGACGTCACCTTATACAGTATGAAACACAAGAGTGTACGGCCCATAACTCCTGGATGCAGTTCCAGATGTGAGTGCGAGTTTTGACATTGCAACATCAACCCGATGCACTAGGATGCATTTCACTCAAAATACACTTGCATTTTTTCACCATAAACGGTGCTTCCTAGCCTCCTGGCAGGCTTCTGGACAAGCTCTAGACATAAATCTCTGCAAAAGACTTGCAGGTGTTGCAGAAAAGTGAGAAAATCACAGCCCGCATAGACCAGAAACCCGTAGCGCAAAACTCTTATCTCTAGTAACGTAACGTCGACACTAGGCTAGTTGCAGTTTCTAAACAGTCTAACATACCTGAGCCACTCGCTCTTAGACCTCTGCAACTCTCATCCCTTCATCTTAAAACGTTGTGACGTAAATAGAGATCATAGAACGTGTTCCTTGTATGCGTATGTGTGTGTATGTTTAGGTGCGTACACGTACACGAATGTTACGTAGGTTAAGATATGTTATGACGTGAACACAGTCTACGCCACGATCTGTCGCCAAGCCGGCGGTCAGCAATCATAGTAACGTTAGGCAGGCATGCCCCCGTGTGACTCAACAGCAAGTACAAAGGTCTGCTGTCTGCTACGATATGTACCGCGACGCTCGGCTCGAGACACATTGCGATCTTGTAATGTTGCATAAAGACATTCTTTGACCATAGCCATACCTAACACGTCTTATCGCTGGGTTTTATAATGAGGATAATGATCGGCAAACGGTATGTATCACTATAGGCATCATCATGTGGCCAGCCCAGTGATGTCATTTGGAATTCGATGGTATATGAGCGAGCGTTTGCGTAAGTAACCTAAAATAAGTGCTGCCCGTTAATATGCGCACGGCGGCAGAAGTTTCAGGCATATCTATATCCTAAGAAGCTAAACAGTCTGTAGCAAGCTCGACTTTTCGTACGTTGCGACGTGCCCGTGCCGGTGTGATGATAAGCCAGAGTAAAATACATGGTTTTTTCTTCAAAGATAGCACAGTCGCTGCACCTCGTTCTATTGCGTTCCCGAGATCTCGATGCAGCCCCGGATAGTCACGTGCCGCGCGGTCTTATCGGAAGCTGGACAATGCTGCGGTTAAGACACGGCGCGCCTGACATATGTCATAACGTATGCACTTTGTAGTCTTAGAACTACATTAGGTACAAACTCTACTCCAGCTTAAACATAAACAGTATGAAAATATTTATTTAATATCGTCGTAAAACCACGGGAAAAATTCCATTTAAATGAGGATTTGAGGATAAGTACTGAAATAGATGTATTTAATTCCAATTTGTTTTTGTATTCCCAATGGTTGATGCAAGAGGGAAAACCGAATGCGATTTAATCGATATTTATAAACTTGCACTTTTAGACTATCGGCTGATTATTTTTCCTACAATGAAGTAATTGTGTTATATTTATATTGTTTATTGTTAACTAAAAGCCACGCAATGGCGGAGTTGACGTTGGACCAGGCTTCAGTATATAAGGTCCCTTTATTCCTGATGGTTATCATAAACTAATCGACTGCAGTGCAGAGTGCAACTTTTGTGTGCCGCTTTCCATGTAAGTATTCCATATTTAAATTCATTATTTTATGCATTTTTGTACTTTTCCGATGCGTCCCCTCCAGGGATGGAGCGCTTCTCTGTGACTGAGTTTAACATTTTATTTCTTTTCATTCGTAGCCAACGCTATAATGAATAAGAGGCTGCTAGTGATATTCGTGATTTTGTTGCTGCTGAGGACAGGACCGGACCTCTCGCCACCAGAGACGCGTGGTGCCCGTCCTAGAGTCGTGAGTACCTTTATAAACTCCTATCAACGAGACCCATACAAGTTTCTTATTGCCATCGCAATTTCTAAGCAAAGAGTTTGTCCGTGCCCCGACCCTCAAAGTGTCTTGTGAGCTTCAACGAAGTTAACGTTTACTTTTCTATACTCAGATAACGAAGCATGAGAGGTGTGACCGGGACGAGGCACCGGGTGCGTGGGGTCCCCGAAAAGGAGCAGGCGGGTCCTGCCTGCTTCCCGAAGTGCCGACTTTATAGCAATAAATATTATTAACAACTTCTTGCGGTATCATTGACATAGAATAAGTTTACGCGACAGTAGGTATCCCAACTCTAGTGTATACCTGGCTGCGAGCTCAGGTCGACATCCGTCTGCCAGGCTACATGTGCATCTTAACACACGATAGCACACTCGCTATCGCTAGCTTATTCTATTGTGTGACCACGGCTCGCCATACGGCGTTGCATAGTCACGTGCGCCACGGTCTTATCAGATCATACCTCGGTAGTGCATGTCAAGCATGTCAAGACGTTTGCACTATGCATTAACCACAATATTAACCACTTTAAGTGCAAAGGCTAGTTCAATTTTAAAGCAAACAATATTTCATCATTTATCCATTTATGGCATTGACCGCAAAAAAATTCTGTTGACTTCGGGACTCCAGGAAAACCACTGGAATGGTTGCCTATTTATTACAATATTATTTCAATTATTTCTAATGAGTGACGCAATTTTATAAAAACCTATCGAGATTATATCCATATATGAGCATTTATTTATTAACATCATTTCTGGATAATATGTCATTTTTTCCCTGAATTGCGTCATGGGGTTTTCATGGAATTGTTTCTGTATGACTGTTCTTATCGGCCGGCGACTATATAGAGTCCTTAAACCCGGTATGATATTCATAAGCTAATCAACAGCGACCCTGTGAACAAGTGCTTATCCCAGAGCAAAACTCTGTCCGAGCAAACCGACATCTACCTCAAAACTCCATGTAAGTATCCAACATTAAAATGAATTATTTTTTGCATTTTTATACTTTTCGTGTGCATTCTTTCTAGGGATAAAGCGCCTCTGTTGTAACTGAGTTTAATGTTTTATTTTTTTTCATTCGCAGCTAGCAGATCAAGGGATGAAGAGCGCGCTGGTTCTCATGGCTTGCCTTCTTCTGGCGCAGGCAAGGCCGCAGTCTCAGATGGAGGCCCCTCAACATCCTAGAACTGTGAGTATAATCTTATTACCGTTGCACTTTCTGAGCCAAGAGTTTGTCGTGTGCCCCAAGCCTCCAAGCGTCTTGTAAGCTTCGATGATATTAATGTTAATTTTTCTATTCACAGATCACCGATCCGACCAGGTCCCGCCGGTCCGCCGAGGCTACGGGCGAACACTCCCATGTGGTGAAGAAGGCAGGGGTGATTGGAACCCGAATTGGATTCCTGGACGGCCCTGACCCCAACACCTACTGGGAAATGTAACGTCTCTTGCCGTTCTTCGGATGTCCGTCTACGTTCTGTCTAGATGGAGCGCTTTATAAATATTGATTATTGCAGTGTGGTGGATTTTTTTTACTTTTTTTAATAAAAAGTTGTGATTAAATATTTCTTTGTATTATTTACGTAGAGTAAGCTGACGCGACAGCGCGTCTAGTAGGTATCCCGCCTCTTGTATGAACATGACTGTGAGCTTAGGTTTACCGTCGGTCCGCTAGGCTACATGTGCATGGAATGTGCATCGGACCGATGTGCAGCTGTAGGTGTCTCGCTGCAACTAGTGCAACAGATACTGCACTTTGATGGGTCGAGCATATCGGCCTATGAGTTAACACGGTTGCATGATAGAACTGTGTGTCCTGACCTCAAAAATACCACTCCCCGCCACCCCCGACCCCTAACTTTGGAGTTATAGGCCGTACGTTCTTGGTCAATTCACTGTAGTTCCATCTCGTCAGAATTGGTAACCACTTAGCTAGAAGACTGGAAATCATATTTCCTATTCAGAATCCTTTCAGTGGACATGTTTTGACTTCCAATACTAAAATCGTTTTTTTAATTTTTATTTAAGTTATCAATGTAAGCAAAACAAACCCAATAAAAGTAAAAGTTTCATTCGAAAATATTAAGCGTAAAATACAGAGGTACATTAGTTCGTCGTTAGTTGGTTACCTAACTAAGAATGACGTTGGATAAAAGCTTTTTAAAGTGCAATGGTAATCAAAAGCAATTCAATCTGTTATAAAATACATAGAATGGACCTATTGTACTGTGTAAGAAAAACGTCATTCTCGATAAACAAATTAGTGAAATATTATTATGTAATATAGTATAAAGCATCTAGCAAATTACATTTTAGTAAGTAAGTAAATACTCCTTATTGTTCACCAGAAAATAAACAAATAAAACTACAGACAAAAGGAAAAAACTAAAACAGTGGTAGACTACAGGCGGTCTTATCGCTAATACGCGATCTCTTCCAGACAACCTCATACCTCATTTTATTCAAATGTTTATACCGATTCGGATAAAATAAGATGTAATGTTAATGGTAAGAATGTTAGTTTTTAATAGCGCAAATATAAATGTGTATTATGATTATAAAATGTTTTTCCACTGTGAAATGTAAGTAACTGAACTAAAGTTTAAGCCCAGTTGGCACGATTGGGACACTAAAAGTCATCGGTTTTGCATTTTAAGCCGGGCGTTAGGGTTGGTGCCAGATAGACCGACTCGTCTTACGTCATTTATCATGACATTTAACCTTGATAGGTTTATAGGTTTCGTTTGAAATAAGGGCAAAGATGAGGGAAATTAATAGTTAACGAGTACTAAACGGCAAGTTGTCTCGATGCCGGCTCTACATTTCTTATGATAATAATAAATTATGCATTTGATGTTTGCGTTAGAGTAATATCGTCGATTGTAATATGAATTAATGTAACCACCAAAATTACGAAATTGAGTTAAGTATACCGTTCGACTGCAAATTTCCTGCTCTATCGAACGGTGTATATGTCACCGTAATATTATAAATTCCGTTAAATTATAATTTACCTAGCGAAATTGTAAACTATCGAAAGATTGTCAACTGCGTCATGCTGTTTACAATTTAACGCATTATTTTTCGTTAGATTATAATCTGTCGAGTAGAAATCGTCACATTGTCAAATGGCTATCTGATTGGTCGGTTTTATGGCCTCTCTGTTTAATTGCCATAGAGTTAGAAATCAAACACAAGTGGCAGTCAATTAAATAAAAGACGCGTTTTTCTCATGTTGTGAGATCGAATAAGTGTGTTTGTCGCCATTATATTATAAAAGCCGATAAATTACAATCTCACTCGCGAGATTATAAACTATGGAAAGATTGTGATCCGTAACATAGATATTTACAATTTAACGGATTGATTTTCGGCACAGACAACATAACCTCAAGACGTAGCATAGCTGGGCGACCCCCTCTGTCACGCATACGGTGAATTCACTCCATATTAGAGCCACGCCTCCATTGCTAACTTCAGTCTGCGGCCGGCGTTCATGAGATAATTACGAAAGTTTTAACGTAATTTACGTCATGCAAAATGCATTACTGTTGCGTGAAATTGTGTGGCAAGAATACAAAAACATCTAGTGTGCAAAATGATGGTATTTTGTTTCACAAGTGAGCAATTTTTTATAAATTTCAATTAAAATTAAAAATAGTTTAAGCATAAAATCTAGTGCACTCGTTGATGTCTTTTTACAAAGTCTCTTTCTAATACTTTGCACGAAGTATAACTCCCTCCTTGTCTAGCGTAACGAGCAGGTAGGCCGTCTGAACTAGGGATGACCGTAGAGTATGTTTGTTTACTATCGATAAGGTAACTAAAGATAAATTAAAATCTTTATTCTCAATCGTACCAAGCAACAGACTCTGCCGTGGAGTCTCGGTATCCGAACTAGTGATGTCTATACCTGCAGTCTGTTTACTATCGTTAAGATATTACGATTATTTTCAATTATCCTCAAATAAATTCTGGTTTAGTGTAAAGTGTAGCAGTATAATTTTCAAAAATACTAGTGTTAAATAATATTGTGTATCTTCTCTAAATGCCCAAACATGAAAGAAATGTAGATGAATGCTACAAAACGGTCACATGATTGGTTTCCTGCTCCTAGCAGTGTGATATGTTCTCGACACTTTAAACCGGAATATTTCAAATTAACAAAAACGAATAATAGACGAATTTTATATACAACTTATTTTAATGGTAGTTTTTTGGTAACTTTGTAACTACGAGTTAATGATCATACAAATAAAAGTATATTTTATAAAATTGTTTTATTTATTATCTCAGAAAAGATATATTGTGATATTAATATTTGACCGCAACTTTGTCTGCGTGGATGATGATGATAAAATAACTATCCTTTGTCCTTTCCTGGGTCTTAACTATCTCCATTCCAAATTTCACCTAAATCAGTTTAAATGTGTAGATGAAGACACAGCAGACAGACAGTACAAATATTTTTTTTATATAAAATGCGTTTTATTTGTCACACCAGAAGTTGCGGGTAGAAGCTAGTATCATAATATATCTTCATCTGCGGGGATGATGATGATAATGATGATGATGAATGAAATATCGTATGTCCTTTCTCGGGTCCTAAATAATCTCCATTCAAAATTTCATCTAAATTGGTTCAGCGATTTAAGCGTGTAAACTCAGTAAACTGACAGACATACTTTTGCATTTATGGTATGCATTAGTACGGATATAGATTTACGGTTTTGTCGGTAAGTCCTTGACAAATATCGAATTGTGAAAGCGATAGACATTGTAACCATCGATACTTTTATTGACATTCGGAAATCACTAGCGACCGGCGGACATTTTTGTTTTACATCTCATTGACCTTGAAACGACGAATCACAACACAGTTAGCTCATGTTACGCCACCCGCACCTCAGCATTTTTGGCAGCATCGGTTTAAATGTAATAATTGTCTAAAGCTACGTCTTTAGGTTATGTTGTCTGTGATTTTCGGTAAATTATAATCAGTCGACGCGTAACCGTCAAATCCTGATTTATACTTAAAACATGCATTGAAACGCAGCTTTGTTGAACGACTTAACCGCCGTGTGCCCGACGTCGCCAATCAAACACAGATGTCAGTCATATAAAATACATGCATTTCCAATGTCGTCAAATTGATTTTATATGTTGTCGAACCGGGTTACTCACGTATTTAAGTCGATGATTGCTCGACATGTTTCGACCCATTAAGAGGGTTCTCGTCCGGAGCACACTCGGCCAAAGCCCGACGCGTACTGCGGGCCTTCACCCTGCTAGAACGGGTATTGGCCGCCGGGTATCGCCGGAGAGGTGATGCAAGGAAAGATCTACCCTCAGTGTTACTTTTGTCATAAAGGGGGTTGCACACAACACTCACTACATCACTCGCTAATAAGGGGGCGACTATGTATATGTGTATGTGTGTGTGTCGCTGGGCTAGGAATAGGCATAGGAACGCCTACGTGATTTTTTCTTTGTATTTATTCACAATGAAATAAAAACCGGCCAAGAGAGTGTCGGGCCATGCTCAGTGTAGGGTTCCTTAGTTATTCAAAAACGGTTGGACCGATTACTTTATTAATAGTATTATTTTGAAGTATTCTATAATTACCATGTTTTTTGGACCTTCGGATCAATTTTTTTTATTCTGGATCGGTTATCTCCGACAATATTGACTTAGAATTTTTTTTTTGGCACCCTTATTCTTTTTCAACGACATATTCGACGATACAGGATTACACCAAAATAACAAAATCATCCCCACTTTACTAATAGGGGAGGCACCGGAAAAAAAATCTGCGTTTTATTCTACCACTTTGTCGGCTTCTAGTACTAACAGCCACTGAGCTATGCTGCGGACAGACGGACATACAGACGTGGTGAAACTATAAGGGTTCCCAGTTTACTACGGAACCCTAAAACCTACTAAGGAATCGGAAGTTCTTTCGAACCGGAATCACATTCCTAGTGATGTGATTAAAAGTAACACTCTTACGGTGGACATTAAGTTTTGGCAATTAGGTTTACCATTAATCAAATAATAGTCGAAAAACCACACAGCAATACCACACAATACACAATAACACTACATTTACAATTTAAAGCTCTATGTAATTTATCTATAGATATGACAAATCTGGGCACTTGGGCTTTCAGTCGCTAATAAGATGCTGCGAACATGCATCGGGCATGTTATAACACAACATTTGACGGTTTCGCGTCGACAGATTATAATTGACCAAAACTCAATCCGTTAAATTGTAAATACGTAAACATTGAGAACGTAAGCTGCGTTTCGATGTATGTCACTTACAATTTGACGGCTTCGCGACGACAGATTATAATTTATCGAAAATGAATCCATAAATTGTAATTGTAATTAAATTTTATTATAATTTATTGCAAAACAGTCCATCGAAATGTAATTGTAATTATAGTATACGTATTGTAATCCATTCAGTTGTACCAACGTTACGGATCACAATATTATTATTTCAATAGCTTATAATGTCGCGAGTGAGATTGTAATCTAATGGCATTTCTAAATTATGGTGACACAGGTAAGTACATAATTAATCTCACAACGCTAGAAAAGCGTGTATTTTATTTCACTGACACCTGTTTTTGATTTCTAACTCTATGGCAAGATTGGCAAGTACACAGAGCGGCCATATTTAAGACCGACCAATGAGATAGCTATTTGACAATGTGACGATTTCTACTCGACATATTATAATCTAACGAAAAATAAAGCGTTAAATTGTAAACAGCATGACACAGTTGACAATCTTTCGTTAGTTTACAATTTCGCTAGGTAAATTATAATCTAACAGTATTTACAATATTACGGTGACATATCCATTTTGTTGACACCGCTGCCCGTCATCAATCTTTAATAAATGAATGGTGACACTTCGGTCCCTTAGTCGACTCTGACGATACCCACGGGAAGAGTTGGCATGGTAACAAAATTAAATGTACCTATCCTTTATCCACCACGTGGTCTATTAAATCCATTTGCTATTCGTATAGCAAATTGATCTAATTTACATAAGTTAGCTTAATATGAACCAAGTTTAGTTTTATGATATCAAAACTAGGAAGAATCGTTTTTCACCACACTATTTAGCTAGGAAAAAGTCTTTGATCTTCACAATAAATTAAATTATGATTTTCAATGATTTATACCAAAACAAAGACTAAGGATTATTTGGAATGCTTACAATTTGTATTCCTATCATACCAGCTGGGCTTTTTAAGGCTTCGTGTGAGGTGAACAAACTTTTTATTTTGAATCGGTTCTAGTTTGTTTATAGCTCGTGTTTTGAATCTCCTGCTCAATATTAGTGAGAAGCTCAAATTTTTTTTTCGACATAAAATAAAGACCGTTACAGCTAAAAATAGAGCAAAATAAATTATACTTTTTGTGTACATAGGGGATGTTGTTCGATTTTAATTTATTTCTGCTGTATGTTCGTAGTAAAATACGCCTTGGTTTAATAAAAATACAGTTCATTGACAGGCAGATGGTAAATGGAGGATTAGCCATTTTAAGCTCCGTTGGGATTCGGGATCCAGCTCTGTGAATGTTCAGAGCTGCTACTTGATACTATATTCACTGTTCATTCAAATAAAAATAAGCGTTAACAAGACTAAAAGCCTGGGTTACACGTTACTGACCTGTCTGACAGTTGGGACCTAACCTACCTACTTTAAAGTATCTTGTGTACTGAGTGGTCGCTTTCATACTTCAACATCACATGACATCATCAGCCTATAATCGCTCCTGAACTGTCCACTGCTGAACAAAGGCCTCTCCTATTACCTAAGCATCTATAGAGGTAAATGCCCAAAATCGCCACGCTGGGCAAGTGGGTTGGCGATCGCAGTAGTGTGTTAACTCTACTATGATTTGTCACCCGTTTGCATTATCTCCTCTCATCTACTCAAAGGTTAACTGGAAGAGATCCCTTGAAGGGATAAGTTCGCCTTTGTACATGCCTTCTACTTATATGAATTTAATGTTTTGTTTTTGTACAATAAAGAGTTTCACTACTACTACTACTACTACTACTATGATTAATATGATGATTTATTTATTTATTTATTTAACCTTTATTGCACAAGAAAAACAAGATTATTGTACAAAAGGCGAACTTAATGCTAAAAAGCATTCTCTACCAGTCAACCTTCGGGCAAAGCAGATAGGCTGTGGACGATGCAACAAAAGCTTATATTACTTATGTGTGAGTAAAACATCAAACATTTAGATTACAGTATACATAATACGTACATAATAATAATATAATAAACATACATATATACTTCGTAATAATATACATATACCTACTTATAATACATAGAGATGGAACATACAAAAATGAAATACCAGGAATCTTAAGTTCTGTTAAGATTCTGAGTTAAGATGATGTTGCTGCCTATCATCAATCTTGAATAAATAAATAAATATCTTGGGACATTTTACACAAAGTGAATTCTTAACGAAATGAGGAGATCTGTAGGCGAACTAAAGTTACTGACATAGCCCTCTGGATTGGCAAGCTGAAGTGGCAATGGGCAGGCTACATTGCACGCAGAGCAGATGGTCGATGGGATCGAAAAGTGCTCGAGTGGAGACCACGGCTAGGCAAACGCAGCGTAGGACTCCACCCACAAGATGAACAGACGATCTTATGAAGGTACCCGGGACACGCTGGATGCAGGTCGCATCTAACCACCATCCAGAGGGGAGGCCTATGGTTAGCAGTGGACGTCTTATGGCTGAGATGATGATAATGAATTCTAACGAATGGTCAGTGACACTTAATATCTCTTAGTCAACAACTCTTACAACATCCATGGGAAAAGTTGGGGTGGTGACAAACGTATTCTTACTGCCGTCACCACACGGACAATTTCACCGATGGACGGGAATTTCCACAGTAAAGTAAAAACGACCAGTGGTAGGCATGAGTAAAGGCATCGCAGGAAAGGACACGAAACACCTTTTATCCGGGTAAATGCAACCTTACCCCAAGGAATCGTGGAAAACAGAATTCGCGTGATCAGAACACCGAAAAACTTTGAGAAGGATCAAAAGCAGTTCAAGGGGTATTGCTTGATTAAGCCTATAATAACTTTATTACATTTATAAAGAACATCTTGAGTATATTTTTTAAGTTTTGGCTAGAAAAACATGCATGTGTATGTATAGCACACCGCATATGTAAATTGTGTAAGAGTGTGTACCTAAGTGTAGGTACTGTACCGACTCACTTTTCAGGATGTTTGCAATGGGCCCTAACATTATACTTACATACTTTATTTGCATTGTGTTTAATTGTAATAGTACATTACTATAGAGGACGGGGAAACGAAGGGGTTACAGGCCAAGTAGATATATCTGGCCGAAGGAACAGAGGCCAGATAGGAATTACGCGGCCTGAAACCCTGTTTCTCGCCGAGATTTGTATAGTGCTTTTCTCAAACTTGCCATGAAATAAAACGAACTGATTCGCCGAACCATACTATTTGATTTGTAAATAAACCAATAGTACAGTATCGTACAACATTAAAAAAAAAAACATTCGCGCCTAACTTTTTTTTTAATCTGTTTGAGGTATCCTTTTACCTGTTGGTATAGACAATAGTTCTTAGGTAATTTTTTTTTTCTGT
>JALPQI010022182.1:0-20986 GCA_025490895.1 Thaumatotibia leucotreta
CAAAATAAGAAGTAATGTAAATTACAAAATTTCAGTATCCCATCAACCCGGAAGAGGTAAAATCATAAGACAACTCCAATATTTCTATTCATGCTCTCGTCAGCTCTGTAAAAAAAGAAAAGGTTAATTAACAGGGTAATAATTAAAAACAAAGACCCACGGTGCCCAAACTTCGATAAAAATGTTGATAAAAAATGCAAAAAGAATCTCTCCGGCGGGGAATCGAACCCCGGTCTCCCGCGTGACAGGCGGGGATACTTACCACTATACTACCGAAGATGTTGAATGCGTGGTTGAAATTATGCTATGTTTACTTTTCTTTGACATTTGTAACTATTACGTCACAATAAGATTTACTATGGGCGGAGAACGAACGGTAGACATTTTATATCCTCGTCCTGCCCAATGTGATTTATAAAGGACATATTCGATTGTTTAGAACAAAAGAAAAGCGATTATATTTTCGAACTTATTAGGTTTAAATTTCAAAAGCTCTAATTTAGTATACGGGCAGGACGAGGCTAAATTATGCAAATTATTTATTGTAGGTATACCTACACAGAATACAGGTAAAAATACACATATTTATAAAAATTTACATTAATAAATCGTCCATGCAATTCTGAACGCCACTGTATAAAGGCGGATTTATCCCTGTAAGGGATATCTTCCAGATAACCTTCGAGCGAAGGAGTTGCCTATAGGAAGAAAAAGATAGACAAACATATCGTGAACATTTTTCTCCAGGATCTCTCTCGCACTTGTGAATTCGTACGTAAGTGTGACAGGGAGGCAACACATCGATCGGGTTCGTGGTAGGCTCACTGGACTTTATAGAGTTAACTTAATGTAACTTACAATAGTTATTTAAATTTTGAGGGGGCAAAGTTGTTGTTTAACTGTCGTGCCAATATTGAGACCTGAGCTAGCGAAAGATTCCAAAATTGGGCCACGAGCGTAGCGAGTGGTTCAAAAATTGGAATCTTGAGCATTGCGAAGGTCTCAAGGCACGAGAGTTGAACAAACTGTGTCGTAAACCTACCCTAAGAATAATGTCTAGTTCCGCCCTCAACGCCTCCCTCCGATACGCAAGCCTCACATTGGGCACATTGGTCCTCGTAATGTCATTCCCCGCGGGCCCGTCCATCAGGTAGTCGGTGCCCAGCCAGACCTGCTTCTGGTCGTGCGGGAAGCCGGACATCATGACGGAGTTGCGCGCCAACTCGCACATGTCGCAGGAAGACAGTTTCCACGCTTGCGCTGCGATGCTGTATTCTTCCATTAGCGGCTCCTGCTCAGGAGAAATCGCAATTGTATTAAGTTGAATCTACAATGGCACTCAAATGAACTCGTAAGAGAGCGTTTTCACAAACCGTTGTTGAAATTACCTTGTTATTTAATTCGAACAAGTTTGGGCTTGTTCTACTCAGGATCACGAGCTCTTTCGATTTAATTGGGGGAAAAAAAATGTCCCAAAATGTTTTTCCCATTACGATACCGTTTTTTCATAGATGTTCAAAGGCAGTAGCGTAATGGAAGGAATGAAAACTGTATGAAAATTATGGGACATATTTTTCCTCCTAACATAATCGAATGAGCTCGTGATTCTGAATCGAAAAAGCCTAAACTTGACCAAATTCAATAACAAGGTGATTTCAACAACGGTTTGTGAAAACGCCCAAGAACCACATGACATTGGAAAAATCAGACTTCAAACACGGTCAATACGGGCTGTTATTGACACGGTATACCTTTAAGTGTTGGCAAGAAGAACAGGATTTGGTATGTATTTTAGGTATGTGAACCAAATATGAGAATGTTCCATTTGAGCGAAATTCGCTGAGCAAAACTTAACCACCACGCAAAGCAAAAATAAGTCTGCTGCTAAAAATGTCCGGCTAGTACACTCACGGATTGTACATACATGTATAATTTAAGTACTAACCATAGTCATTTTGGAGATGAATATTGGCACTAGAAAGTATAGGAATTGAAAACTAGAACCATGCTCCGCAAGCATCTTCTTGTAGACGAATTTAAGTAGTTTCTTCCGTCAATTAATTTCTGATATTGTGTACTATATGATAAAATATGTATTAGTTTATTTAATTATTATGTAAGTAGTAGTATATGTAATTGTAGGTATTGTTATAGTCATTTGGTATTACTGTATCTTTATTACTTATACGAGTTGTTGAGCACCGACTAAAATGTCTCTGTTTGGCCCAATGGTTGACTGGTAGAGAATGCCTTTTAGCATTAAGTCCGCCATTTGTACATTTTCCGCCATTTTCTATATTTTGTGCAATTAAGTTTAAATAAAAAAATAAATAAACCATCGGTGTTACCTTGGTGTAGTGAAATTGAAGAGGATCGTCAGTGAAGAGAGTGACGCGGAGTTCTCGTGCGAAGAACTCTGGCAGTGGGTTCAGGTCATAGATGAAGAAAATAGAGTTGTTGCTGAGCGGGATCCTGGCGACGAAGCTTGGCGGTACAGGTATTGGAGGAACCAGTAGAGGTACCTTGGTGTAGTGAAACTGCAAAGGATCGTCAGTAGAGAGGGTAACGCGCAGTCCTCGCGCGAAGAACTCTGGAAGAGGGTTCTGGTGGTAGTTGAGGAAGAGCGAGTTGTTGCTGAGCGGGGACATGGCGATGAAGATTTGCGCCAGGAAGTACAGGTATTGGAGCACTGGAACCTGCGGATCAATACACGCCGTACACGGTGGTTACAAATTTGCAGATATCACGTCTCACTATATGAGTATCAGTAAGGTTCTGTGTAAAGGCATTTATTTCTCACAAGAACACAGTTCACTTACGTGAGATAATAAAAAATAATAATATTATGTAACATTATGTATTCCAACACATCGTAGATACCTAATATCTTAACATTAAACACAGGTTAAGAGCATAGCATACCTCTAAGTCTCCGTATTACATAGGTATATTGATCAAAAAAGCCTTCGCACATATATTTTACTATAGATTTTACTTTCCTGCTACATTCATCCCTTGTCTTCTAGGATACGTTTTCAAAGCAGCTTATTTTTGTATGGTTTTCATAGAGAAATTAACCTTTCCGAAAAGACATTCCTCCTGCTTATCGACCGTGGACTAAGTATACGTTTAAGCATGAGGATTCAATATTACCTTTCTCAGCATGAGTCCGTGGGAGATGTTCTCGGCAAGCAGGAATCCGGCGGCGAGGTGGGTGGGAGGCCCAGACTCACCGCAATGTGGCCGCAGCACGAATGTGTTCAGGCCCTGGGATCTGGGAGACAAATACTTAGATTACAATTTTTTGGACAATTTTAATGTTTTGAACGGTAATTTAATTGGTGACACAAGACAATACCCGTAGAGTCATAGCCTACCAGGCACAACAGCACAGCTTAAATATTAGGCAGCCTACGGGTATTGTCCTGGTTCATACAAGTAAACAAGCCATACTATAAACAACCCATATTCTGGTATCACTTTAACTTCTTCGTGGTATTGAATCCCCGGAAATGAGAGAAACAATCAAAGAGTTTTCAATCAGCAAAAAAGGGTGTTTCTTTTGCCGTGGCACGCAAGTTCTTAAAAGACATGTAGAAGTGAGCACATATCAATACTTGGACAAACCTCCGCAGCTGGTTCAGCACAACTATGTTGGCGTACATGTAGTAGAGGTAGTAGACGTAGGGGGGGTTCTCCGGGCTGCCCCAGTCCGCAGGGCGCCGCAGGTCGCCAGAAACCAGTGGGCTCTCTGGCTTGGATTCGTCGTCTACGCTGTCGAAGCCTATCACGTACTGCCGACAAGACAAGGTGTTTTATTGTTTTTTTTACTTGTAATGATTTGGCAAACGTGACGTCATGTTTGTATACGACCAATGATACTCTTTTAAGTTCTTTTCAAGCTATTAAATAGAAGTTCTGTAGATAAATTATTGGAATCTACATTTTAATAATAATTTCTTCGCGTATTGTGTCGTGCATGATGTAAAATAATTGATTTTAACTACAGTCATCGTCCCTATTGTTAAATTAGGTACTTGTACTGTACCATAGTTTAATTAATACAAGACGTATTCGTTGGCATTTTTTTGCCTTCGCTCTTTCCGATAGCTATGAGTTTCTTGCCAGTGGAAGGACCACAGCAAGCAGTGGAAGGTGATGAGGAATGGTACCTTGAGGAACTTGTGTAGATCCGTGTTGGAGCTGGGGTCGATGGACACCTCGAACAACGGGTTGAAAAGGTTGTTTAGAAATTCTTGGAAGTTCTTCAGCAGCTTATTCTCTCGGTAGATGTCGCTGCAGAATACGAGTTCAATTAGTATTGTGCAGTAATTTATATGTATAGTAAGTTGAGTAAGTACTAAGAGCCAAAGTATAACACCTCTAAGTCTACAGTCTAAGTCACCTACAATTTTGTTCTGTACGCTTTTTATTATGACGTTTGTGGTGTAGGAAAAGGCATAATATAAATATTAATGCTTACAAAGAGTTTGGATCTCAACCAAATTCACTAAGTATAAGTAGGTATACAATACATAGAGTACATCTGGAATGAGGACTCCAACTAAGTATAGGTACAAACAGCAACACTTCTAACTGACCATTAAAGACAGAGCAGAGAGAAAATGAAAGAGATAAATATATTTATATTATGTCAACTTCAAATTAAATAATACACGGCAATGTTGATTGTTCACACTGTTCGCAACTTGGTCGAATAATACAAATCGGGTTCCGAAATCTTATGAGACTGGTATCACGACTTCGGCCGAACTCTGTTGACCAATGAGGCGAACATTGCTACGGTTAACCAATGATCGCTCGCGGTTCCTTCAGAAGGTGACATTACCATGGTTACGTAATAACAAAAACGTTTAACCAATGATTGATCGCAATTTTTCCGGAAGCTGACGTTACTATAGTTACGTTATATATAACATCCGCTTTAGTTCTGGAGACGTCAATCTAACTTCAGAGCCGGTAATTTTACTGCTAAGCTGCTATGTCAGATATTTTTTCAAAGTTAGAATTTCAGCCAGAAACTATCAAGTCTCTATTAAACATTTGTATGGCTACTGACAGATTAAAGGATTATAGGTAGACTGTCAAACGTCTATCTACCATATTTCCACAAAGGTTACATAAGTATCCAACTAACGTCAACTAAGAGATGTGATGAATGATAATAAAGATAGCAATAGCATTTGTCTCTGTTAATGAAAAAAATAATTTAAAATTGCCCGATAACATGGCTATTTGTAAAAATATCTTAACTTCGTTGACTTGAAAAAATACCTCGCCTATTAATGTCAGATAAATCATGGCATGCGATTTCAAGAAAATATTAATAAATGACTAAACGGTTTTAGACAAATCTATGAAGAACTGTCGTTATCCAGTTTCCACTAGGAACAACGACATCTAGCGTCTAATAATGGCCGAAAGTAAATTCTTAATTTTCGTAGACGAAGGAATTTTTATTATGTCAACTAGTTTTCTAATACTGAAATTTTGACGCAACAAAGATTCGATGACATGTCATCGGGGACCATCGGAAATGTCGCGATCGTGCCTGCTAACGAAAAATACCGAACCCATAATATTACACGACCAAATTGCATCCATTGCCAAGTGGCTCAACATTCCTATGTAACTGACATGTGACTGCAAGTGTGATTCTCTTTCATGCAATATTTCCAATTTCTGAAGTGTATACCTAGCTGTGTTGCTGTTTGTACTCTGATAAGGGACAGAGAGGAAATTAGCGAAAGTAAAGTGACCCCAGCACTTCTATCACCCAATTGCACGTGCTCGGGGTAGCCAGCTTGTTTCACTCCTCCATGTACTTCTTGCTGTACACATAATGAAATATCAACATAAAGCGACTCACTACAGCCTTGGCATCTGCACCACCCATCGCACGTGCTCGGGGTAACCAGCTTAGCTTTGTTCGCACCTTGCTGTTCTTGCAGATTCTGGCCCACTCTACCCCATGAGGGACACATAAAAAACATCAACAGAAAGCGACTCACTACAGCCTCGGCACCTGCACCACCCATCGCACGTGCTCGGAGTACACGTTATTCTTGACGGCCCACGTGGCCAGCTTACTCCACTCCTTGCTGTTCTTGCAGTAGATGGAGATACGCGGTTCGATGTACGTGTACTTGCTCTCTTCTATATCTGCCATCACCTCCTGTAGAATAAAATGAAGTTTGGTAACCTGATTTGGATAATTTAGATATTACGTTGATCTGAATTTTGTTATCATGACGTGGAATTTATCACTACATCCTACTAATAAAACAAATTTGCTTGCCGCTGTCTGTGTCTATGTCTACTTAGATCTCTAAAAATACCTACACTACGATTTATCATGCATTTTTTGACAATGTGTAGCCGGGGCAGCAGGTCTCTAGTATCTATCAAATGATTTAGGGCTTTCAATAAAATGTAGAACATGTTTTTAAGGTTGGGATAATAATTGCGACCCGTAAAGACAAACACCCAAACGGATCATCAGTACTTTTTACGAGACGAGAAGTCTATTACTCGGGATAGGTTAGTTTACGTGAATTATCATCTAGTGGACCACAAAACGCACCTTCATAATCTTGGAGAAGTAGAAGCCATTCTGGTAGTTGTCGGTTTTGAGGAAAACCTCACGCAGCCTTGATTCACCGACCGGGTTATATTTCGCATTGAATTTGTCGAATCTATGGAACGTGTTACGGTCCTGTAAGTTTAAATTCAGTACATTATAAATAACTCGTCTGTTGTTACTTGCACGATGTCCTTTTATATCAGTTTTCGAATAACAGGATTTTTTATTCCCATACTGATTTTGTCGATAATTAACGTTAAGTTTGAAAGTTCAAATTGCTTAGCTTTTACCCAAAATAGTCACAAGGTAATATTTAAAAAACATTAAATACCTAATCGAGATTTTTAGAAGAACATCACAACAAAAAGTCCATGTGCAGGAAAAATCGATAAGCAGATTAAAGAGCATTATAGAAATGCTTCAATTTTTTTTATTAAACGTAATTAATACGATGACATACGACAGCCCTAGCCCTAGCCAGCATAAAAATGAAGAGGCTGATATAATGGAGTTCGTTTCTAGTTCTACCTATGGCATCGCAGATGGAAAATCAAAACGCTTCAAAAACCGTTCATTTTACAAAATCCATCTCTGTCACTACAATGACCCCTGCGTTGGAGTGACGGAGCTGTCTGTAGGTTCTAGAAAGTTCGGCGTAGGCTACTCCACTTACTGCATGGACGTCCAATATATCCACATTCAGATCATACGCGTTCACTTGTATGCTCTCGAACACGGCTCGCAGCGTCATGGGCAGCCCCTTGTCGACGGTGACCACCTTGTCGGAGTTCTCCCGCAGGGTCCGCTTGATGAAGCGGAGCAGGTGCTTCTGGTTCATGCAGGAGGCGGCGTGGATGTGGACGTCCACTTTTCTGGGAACATGGTTACGAGGAAGATTTGGCTTTATGAGGCCACAAGGACTGATGACCTAGTGAAGGTCGGAGGAGTCCGCTGGATGCGGGTGGCGCAGGACCGGCCATTGTGGCAATGTTGTCTATGTTCAGCAGTGGGAGGTCTTTTCAGTTTCGGTTGATATGATGATGATAAATGCAAAAATCTATGTTTTATTATTAAAAGCTTGCCTGCAAAAAAGTCACTAGCTTTACCTGAATTTATAGATTCCACAATCCAATGATAAATGATAATGATTTATACCGTATCATGGTCATCACCATTTCAGCCCGAAGACATTCACGGTCTCCATCTAGTCCGGGGACTTCTTACGCTGAGTCTCAGACTGTATCGTTTACACACTGTAACTCGTCAATTTCGAGCTTATGTATCTGTCACATCTATGGCACCTTCGTTTGGAATCACAGGGACAAATGTTACGATTTTCGAAGGTCGCGGTAAGTTCCTATGCCTAAGGCAAGAATGTGAGGATCTACAAATGTCAATGCTCTTTGATTGGGTAAACAAGTTTACTTGATGTTGTAAAAGTCCCGATGCGGCACAGCCTTCTGCAACGCCTGCTCGTGCAGCTCGTTAAGCAGCACGTGCATCTTAAACTTCGCTGACAGGAACTGCAGGCGGCGGAAGCAGAATGACGTCCTGCGCAATAAATACGAGTAGGTGTACACATGTTTTTAGTTAGATACCTGCTGAATGAAAGTTCCATCCAATTACTCCTTTTTCCGACTCTTTTTTTGCAGACCACGGAAAAGAAGATAAAAATAATAATGAATGAATGAATGCACGTAAGAATAATGGTAAGAATAAAGCCAAAGTCCGTTTCTTTAGCAATCAGAAATTATAAATGATCTGGTGTTGCTATGATATATTGATATAGTTATTAGTCACTCACAGAGGCCCATTCCTAACCATATCAATGAGAGCGTTGATATCATCCACGAACTGCAGGAAGGAAGGGTAGTTGTATGCCATCGGGCGGTCGGCGCTGGCGTCGGCTTCGTTGCGATACAGCCGCACCTGGCCCTCCGACCAGCGATACGCGTAGTGCCGGCTCGGAGGGATGGCGCATTCCCAGGGGTCCAATGGGGAGCCTGGAAACGGTAGGAGAACCATGGACATCGTAAACATAGCTGGTGCATTCCACGAGAATATCGGGCATGTTTCGCCGCTCTTCGCATACTTCTAAGGAAGTTAGGAATAAAACTTTTTGGTGTATCTTAATTTTATATTTGTTTCATATATTTCAAAGGTGTCATATATCCGTCATGTTCCCGACGAAGTAGATTTTCTCGTGGAGTGCACCAGCACCTGTTACATACTATAGGTAGCCTATTAAGTATTCATAAACGACTAAGACCTCAATATTTATAGTTGTCATTCATGTTCAAACCAAACAAGGTAAGGCAGAATGACGTAAAAATATTTGGAATTCCTCAAAAAAGGTATTTAAACGTTACGAAAGTATCCAAAATGGGTATGTAGAGTTCAATAGCCTACGATAACTGCGTACCCTCAGTTGGACCATATGGTTGCCACAACTAGGTGTATAAAAGGAACTCACCAGCGATGGCTTCTGTCAGGTCCAACTGGCTGTCCACTTCGAACAGGTCTGAATCTAGCGGCTTATTGGTAATCAACTGGTCTGGAGGATCTGGAATGCGGACATAGATTCTATTAGCCGATTTCGCGTCTTTTATCGTCAAGTAAATAGTCAGAGGACTCAGAGAGTCAACCGAATATTCTTTACTTGTAACTTTATTTTTATTAAATATCTTGTGAACGAAACATCGAAAATAGAAAACGAACATCTCTGTTACTCCAACGATGGCGTCATTGGAGTGAGAGTGATGCTTATATCCTCAAAATTTTAGATTTTCAGTGTACGTGGTTATTAGCCCTCAGATTATGATGATTTGATTTGAGTTGGACGGCTGAGTTACTCATCAACCATGAACGCTGTAGAGAGTCCGAGACGTTGATATTATAATCTATCCCCCTTATTCATAAACGTCTGCTAATAATTGTTTATCCCTTTCGGTCTTAACAATGTGTAAGTATCATAAGAGCAAAAGGGATAAACAATTATTAGCGGCTTGTTAAGTTACAAACGTTTATGAATAAGGGGGTATGTCCATGAGCCTCAGTTCCCGCTTTCCATCAGGTAGGCTAAAAGTAAAATGGTCTACCTCATCATATAAAAAATATATATAATCTACCTACGCGATATTATAATCCGTTTTAAAAGCTTTATTTCATAAAATGACAAATGGATTTCGAAATTCATACAGATAGTTAGTTAGGTACCTAAGTACCTACACTAACACGATTTTATATTTGTCGCTTATTCTCGAAAACAAAGCATATTATAACAACTTCCAAGGAAATGGCTTACTGTTCTTCGCAGCAGCCTTGAGGAGGGAGGCCGCAGAGGGGCGGTGGGTGGTGGAGTACTGCTTGTTCAGCACCTCGGAGGACACCACGTGCAGGCTCAGGTACTGCTCCACTTCGGCCTCCGCTGGAATCAAGCCGACCAATCGACTAGTTAGCGCCCAGTAGGCTTGGATAGAGGCCTCCCCTAATTCCCTTAAAGATTGCCACAATGTCCTACCCGACCTAAGACCTGACCTACTTTCGTTACACAAAACGAAACGAAAATAGAATGAGCATTCGCTCGTTTGTTCTAAATCCACCTTAATTGATAAGTCGAATCAGAAATGAGGCTATCTATACCAGTCATTGGAGTTCGAGGCCAACGAAACTACGACAGATGCGTTATTGTCAAATCTGTCAAAGTCTCTTATGTCATTGTCAAATAAAGTTTTCAGGTTTCCACAACCTTTTTGTTATTTAATTTATTTATTTAAAATAATTCCTTCTAAAAAAATTATGTACCTCTGTAATGTTTTTACGCCTTTCTGTTTAATATGGCTGTCACAACTAGGATTTTCTTAAAAACACGTAAATACCTAAATACTTTTCTTTCCTCTTAACTAACATTGATATGACAACATTTTCTTGTAAATAACTTAAAATTACCAGCGAACACAAACAACAGCGTGCCATATTTATTAAGACAGTACCTATGGTTAAATGGAGAACTATAGCACTGCCAAAGAAATTTGTAGGTCAAAGGAATTTTACGAATATGAAATGTGAACATAAAGCACGCTACAATGTATTACTCATATTCTGCAATTTTCTAAACGTATGCAGAAATAGGGTTTTAATTTATGTGTAGTTAAATTACTGTACCGAATGTTATTAACACCTGAAGTGATACCAGCGCGATACCAACTTTGTTACTAATAATTGCGGATAATTCCGTTTTTATTAAAATATCTTATATTTACGTGAAAATAAGTAAATAATATTGTTTCTATAAATTAAAGAATTAAAATTACCAATAAATAAGATATCTTAACATCTGTTTTTAGAAAATAAGGATTTACTATTGTATGAACATTTTCATTGTTGTGGCAATATTTTCGTAGATTCTTTGGCCTCGAACTCCAATTAGTGGTTTATAATGAAACCAAAGTAACCGAAACTCTGAATCAGTGGACGCGTGGCACATTGCACGTAGATCCGATGGCAGTTAGGGGGGAAAGGTTCTCGAGTGGCGAGCACGTACAGTAGGCTTAGCACAGGAGTGCGACAATATGTCGCCGCGAGATAGACCATCCATCCCTCTTTTATTCATATAGTTGATAAAAAATGGAAAATCTACCTCGCGGCGACATACTGACATACCAATCATGTGCTAAGCGTCCTGGAAGGTTGTCAAAGAGGCGGCAAATTTAAATTTGTTATGAGGTTATGAGCAACCAACTCTTCACGCCTACATTTTTTTAATTCGCCCGTTTTCTACTGACAAGTTGGTTAGACAAATTACTTGCGCGATGGCCCCTCAAAGCGTCCTCCACGTCCACCGAGGACCGGCGTGACGAGGAACTGCTCTCCGACATGAGCTCGGCCACCTCCTGCGAGAAGGACTGGAAGCTCTGCGCCATGTAGCGCTTCCGGCTTTCCAGAGCCTGCACCAGCGCGCCTGACGCTTGGGTCAACTCCTCGATCGGGACCTGATGCAGAATTTGTAGAAAAGATAAATTATATACACCGTGGGCTGTTTAAGCCCGACCGATTTTAACAGTGTATTCCTGACCACATTTAGAAACTATAATGTCGTATAAACTTTTTTGGATATCGCCTGGTTTCAGAGTTATTACCAATTAAAAAAAAACATATTTTCTATTTGTTACTCAGTACAAAAGGTCTTTGGAGAATAGTCTCACTAACCTCATTAATAGATATCAAAAAGTAAGAAATAAAACCTTTGAAAATGAGGTTTTTGTAAAAAAAACGTTAACACTCATTGTGAGTGCTACTTTTATGAATAAAGTATATGTTTTACGTTAAAATACATTCAAAAGTTAAAAAAAAAGAAATTGAAAAAAATCATTTTTTGTTTGTTTTTACATCAAAAATGCGTGGTTTTAAATCTTTCGGGTTTAAACAGCCCACGGGGCTTATAATATCAGCCTCCGTAGCTTAGCTGGTAGTGACACTGCTTACGAAGCCGGAGGTTCCGGGTTCCAATCCCGATTATACTAGCATTGGAACACCCCAATCCAATTATTTGTGTATTTATTTATCACAAATATTTGTTCATTGGTAATGGCTGTCTATGTATTTAAGTATCTATACAGGGTGTAAGTCTAATACGGGCGAAGCTCTTAACGGGTGTTAGTTTACGATATAATAAGTACATTCAAATAACTTTTACTTAAAACAAGAGCAACAAAATTTTCCATACAAAATAATTCGGCGCGCAATGTAGAGCAACATACGCGAGTTAAACACTCGTTGACAGCTAATTTCAAAAGCGGATGACATAACTGACATAGGTATCAACAATAACAAATGTTCGTACCTACATTGCTGCTCCGATAATCTTAAAAAAAATCTGTAGGGTCATAATTAACCTTTTGAACGCCGCTTGGGATGTCATCGGACGTGCCCGTGTCGCCGCCTATACTAAGTTATAACAAACTGTGTAGTGCTTGCCACATAGACATGAGCGCCGCGCCGGCGCGCCGCCGCCGCCGACGCCGCCACCGGCGTGGAATCGGCGTGACCTTGATGAGGCATCAAAATATTACGCTTATTTTAATACTGAGGATTAAAAGTTTTTAAATAGCTAAAATCGTCGTAAATATCACATTTCGAAAAGGTTTGACAAATATTATGGTTGTACAGTCGAGTACAAAGATATGTATAAGCCTGGAAGTCACAAAATTATGTATCCATTTAAGTTACTAGCCATGTTTGGTTTTCTTGTTCTCGGTTGTACTCCCTATATTAGTATTAGTAATTATTAAAACCAATAGATATACTCTTAATGTTTCTTCTTGACGACGGAAACCACAGCGGACGTTAACCAAAACCTTCAAGATGTGGTTCGCATCCTCGGGGCGGAAGGTACGAGATTTTGTGAAATGCAGCGCAGGGGCAGAAAGTCCAAGTTTTCAGGGGAGACCTTAGGGCAGTTAGGCCTAATGTAGTAACGACGTGAAAACCCACCAGTCTCTTGGTCAGGGAAACAGACTCTAAACCGAGAGATCAGTAAGCACGTACGACACGATCTCCGGTGCTCCAATACTCTTTCGATTGAAAGAGCGATCGTCAGAATCGGGGGTGAAAATTGTTTATACAATCTTTAGGAAGAAGCCACCTCACGAAGCTGACAACAGCTCGTGGAGAAGTCGTTACTTCAAAGTCGGCAGTCCTTTCCGAAGTGGGAGCCGTCTATGGCCGATTATACACATAGCATGCATCTCGACCTGGTCTTGAAAATGAGGTTTCTAGACCCACTTTGATACACCACTACACTGAAGACCTGCTAGAAGTCAGTATCGGCGAGACCGATATCGCTCTTGAGTAGCTTAAAAACGGAAAAGCCCCTGGATAGGATGACGTTACACCAGCGTTGTTAAAAGCAGGAAGTAAACCCGTACTGAGGGAGCTTCAAAAGCTTTTTAACGCTGCCCTATTTAAAGGGAGAACTCCGGAGGCATGGAGTACAAGTGTGGTCGTCCTGTTCTTCAAAAACGGTGACAAAACCCTGATGAAGAACTATCGACCCATTTCTCTTCCAAGCCATGTCTACAAGCTGTTCCCAAGAGTGTCACGAACCGTCTTGCACAGAGACTCGACGAATCCCAACCCGGAGGGTGGATTTCGGAGCGGATGCGGCACCATAGATCACATTCATTTTATTTATTTTATTTTTATTCCAATAAGTTCACAGCATAATAGTAAAAACCAAATCACTGCGAACAAAAAAATTACATGTCAAATAATATATAAAAACTACTTAAATTTGGGCGACAACGTAACGACGTGGCTCCGTTGCGTCGTCTGATCTGACGTAGAATTCGGCAGATTGCCCCGGAACTGCCGAAACACGACGCTCTTCAGCCAGAAGTCTGCACTCGCGATGGTATCCTGCAGCGGGCGCGGCACGCGCACCACACCTGCTGCACCCTCAGCAAAAAGCCAGTCTTTCGGCGGACATACTCTACAACATCATCGGGTACGGCGGAGTAATGCAGGCGCGACACATAGAGCGCCTTACTCGGTGTTGCGACCCGTAAGCCAGAATTAACTGGCTAGGCGGAGCCACATAGAGTTTTCCGAGGCGCCCTGCGCGCCTTGCTTTTGTGTGAATGCCTCCTTATCCAAACTGGCGCGGTTGGACTTTTCCTTAATCGCAACCCGCTCTCAAATGCAATGGAGGGCATGTTTAAGACACTGACCTGGCAAGGACGTGGCATCAACATTGATGGCAAGTACGAGAGGTAGATATGTATAGCTCGGGCAAACATTGCAGATGGGAGAAAACAACTTCGAGGATGAGGTGAATAGAAGAATTTAGCTAGGTTGAGCAGCATTTGGAAAGCTACGTCGAGTCTTTACATTGTCGATCCCAGTGTCTGAAGACAAAAGTCTCCAATCAGTGCGCCCTACCCGTCATGACGTACGGAGCCGAAACGTGGACACTGATGGTACTGCTGGTCCACAAGTTCAAGGTCGCTCAGCAAGCTTCGGAAAGGGCTATGCTCGGCTTCGGCAGAGAACCAAAGTGATCGGCATAGCCCACCGTATTAGCAAGCTGAAGTGGGAGGTGGGAGTGGGCTTAGCTTAGCTGTAGAACCAACAACCGTTGGGGTAAACGAGTTCTTGAGTGGAGACTGCTTTTCGGCAAGCATAGTATAGGACGACCTCAGGCAAGGTGGAGCGACGATTTGCGCAGGATGGCTGGCAGGAGCTGGATGCGAGCAGCCGAAGATCGAAGACGGTGGCGTGAAATTGGGGAGGCCTATGTCCAGCAGTGGATTGCGATAGGCTGATGATGATGTATTGTTAAGTGTCAATTATTTATCAATAGGTAAAGAGCATTTGAGTCAATCCCTCTGTCACTTTGAGTTTTGCTATGCAATGCTATGCAAAATTTCGGTCCTGCTATGAACTCTATGAATAACTGTTTTCAAGGCCACGCCGCCGATACGCCGCCGCCGCCGATCAATTTTGACCGGCGCGCCGCCGCCGGCTATTTGGCCATCGGCGCTCATGTCTATTGCCACATAACTTACGATGAAATATTTTATTGTTTATAGTTTACTGTGATTAACTTCGTTTTTTATCACCTTGTCATTAAATATTATATTATTATAATTAAATCACGTTTACAAATGTCTTTATTATGGTTTCGTCCCTTTTATTAATGGTTTGAATCTGTGAATTTTACCAGCTATGCAAATTTATTGATGGACGTTGCTACATCACTATTATTTCTCATTTCGTATCTGTGACGTCATGAGCGGTCTACTATTTCAGACATTGGCGAAGGCTTGATTGTTTTTTCGTTGATAAGTTGGCACTAGTAGGGAGAGGATTGATCGCATTAGAAACGTATCGAATCTGAAAATTTCAACGTTGTTTGGCTTAATAAATCATACAATTTTACAATTCTTTTGATAAATAAATATTGTAAGCTCAACATTATAGTACTCAAATTGTTTAAACTACTAACCAGTACCAATCTTATATATTTTGTTGACTGAACATTGTGATATATGTGGGTAGTTCATAATACGCTGTCATAAGTTTAGGGTAGATTCCGATCTTGTTGTCTCGATTAAACCAGCTAGCGAAAGGACGTGGTTTTATTAAGTCTACACCAAATAACCTAATACCTAAGTCTAGATTATTCAGTGGCGACGATTACGATCGAACTGCATTGCGTGTAATGTGTGGTGTTGTTTGTTCGCGGAAACTGTGAATATTCGGAAAATAAAATAAAAAAATAATTAGTACTTAATGGCGGTCGGCAAGATGCCCGAGTTTAAACTTGAAACGGATAACTGGCGGCTTTATGTAGATAGATTGGAACAGTATTTCTTAGTGAACAAGGTGGTTTCAGAATTGCAAGTGCCGACATTAATAACCATTATGGGCGCGGAGTGCTATGAACTGTTGGTTAATTTGTGTACGCCGGCCAAACCTACAGATAAGTCGTTTACCGAGTTGACAACCTTACTGGAAAATCATTTGCAACCGAAACATAGTGAACTTGCTGAACGATATAAATTTAGACAAAGGAAACAGTCTAGTAGTGAAAGTGTCGCTATGTACGTGGCGGTACTTAAAAAAATGTCAAAGACTTGTGGTTTTGGTACATGGTTAGAGGAAAGTCTACGTGATCAGCTGGTGTGCGGGATGCGTAGCGAAACGACACGTCAGCGGCTGTTTACCGAGGAAGGGTTAGATTTTGGAAAAGCGTACAAGCTAGCCGTTAGTATGGAGGCCGCAGAGAGGGACGCGGCGGTCGTTGAAGGGCGTGTGAAGCAGTCGGACGGAAATGGAGCCGTAGACTGTCAGGCCGTGACCGGAATCGCGTCGCGTCAGGCAAGAGGACCGTGGGCGAGCGACTCCAGGGCGCACGGGGCGGCAGGGGTGCGGGCCGGCCGATGGGCTTCTAACGGGGGCGGCCGCGCCGGGATACGTGGCGGCGGCGGAGCGGCGGCGCCGGCATCGGGCCGAGGAGCGAAGCAGTGTACAGTGTGCGGCGCGGGGCACGAGGCCTCGACGTATCGTTACACACGTTACGTGTGCAAGGCCTGCAATCGACAGGGTCACCTTCGACGCATGTGTCCATACCTGGTGGACCAGCATTGCATGGAGGTGGTGCCGGAGGAGGCCTGCGTGGAGCACTACAGCGTAAACGAGGTGGTGGTGGGTCAGGACGTTCAGGAGACGGATTCGGACGTCGACAGTGATACCAGTTCCGAGGTAATTATAGACTGTTATCAGATTGCCCTTACCGATTGTAAACCAATTTTTATCGACATTGATGTACAGGGTAAGCCACTGAGCATGGAATGCGATACGGGTAGTGCCTTATCGTGTATAAGTTATAATCAATATCAACAATTATTTAGTGATTTAACTATCCGGAAGTGCAATTTAAAGTTAAGATATTACACTGGCGAGTTAGTGAGCCCCGCTGGGGTAATTAGACCCTTGGTCAAATATCGCAGTATAGTCAAGTACTTAGATTTATATGTAGTATGTAACGGTAAATCATTGTTGCTAGGCCGGCAGTGGCTAGCTGAACTGCAAGTTCAGATACCGGTACTGCAGTATTGCAATGTAAACAATGTGACCGAAACTCATTTTAATGTTAATGATTTCAGCTCCCGCTACCGTGACGTGTTTGCGGATGGTTTGGGGCGGTTCACCGGCGGCCAGGTCAGCGTCCACCTGCGCGCGGACGCTCGGCCCGTGTTCCTGCGCGCGCGCCCGCTGGCGTACGCGCTGCGCGCGCCGGTGGAGCGCGCGCTGGAGCAGCTGGTGCGCGACGGCGTGCTCACCCCCGTCGACCGCTCCGACTGGGCCACGCCTATTGTTCCCGTCATTAAGAAAGATGGTAGTATACGGATCTGCGCTGACTATAAATTGACATTAAATAGGGTGTTAGAAGTGGACCGATATCCACTGCCCAGGGTTGAGGACCTGCTAGTACGTTTACATGGGGGGGATCGCTTTAGTAAAATTGACCTGTCACAAGCGTACGCCCAATTCGAGTTGGACGAATCACGAAAATATACAGTGATTAATACCCATAAGGGTTTATTTAGGTACAACCGGTTGGTGTACGGCCTGTCGTCAAGCCCGGGCATATTTCAAAGATGTTTAGAACAGATGTTTGCCGATATGCCTCATGTGGGGGTGTTCCTTGATGACGTCATCATAACGGGAAAGGACACAAGTTCGCATATCGAAAACTTGAACAGAGTATTTGAACGGCTTCAAAAGTATGGTTTACGCGTTAGGAAGGATAAATGCGAGTTTTTTGCGGATTCGATAAATTATTTAGGTCACGTGATTAGTAAAGCTGGGGTACATACTTGTCCAGATAAGGTTAAGGCTATTGTTAAGACACCGGCGCCGCAAAACGTAACAGAGCTAAGAGCTTTTATCGGGTTAGTTATGTATTACGCTAAGTTTATAAGAAACATAAGCACCATTTTAGCGCCGCTGTACAACTTATTTAAAGCGGGAGTTAATTTTGTCTGGAGCGATAATTGTCGGGTAGCTTTTGAGGCAGTTAAAAAAGCTATGGTTTCGAGCGAGGTTCTGGTGCATTATTCTAGCGAGCTACCGCTGGTATTGACAGCGGACGCGTCATCCGTGGGGGTGGGCTGCGTGTTGTCACACTTGACGCCAGAGGGCGAGCGTCCCGTGGCGTACGCCTCGCGTACTCTTACACCGACTGAGAGAGCGTACGCACAAATTGATAGGGAAGCTCTCGCGATTGTCTATGGTATTCGTAAATTTCACCAGTACCTATACGGGCGTAAGTTTACGCTACGCACGGATCACAAACCTCTGACGCACATATTTGGTGATAAAGTAGGTATTCCGGTCATGGCTGCGTCTCGACTCCAGCGGTGGGCCGTGTTGCTGTCCGGGTATGACTATACGATTGAGTACGTTCCGTCGGCTAAAAACTGCGCGGATGCGTTGTCGCGCCTACCTCAAGCGAAAGCCGGGGAAGAGGGGAACGAGGAAAAAACTTATTTAAATTTTGTGGAAGATTTTTTACCGGTAACCCGCGGCGATGTTAAGACAGCTACGTTAAAGGATAGAGTGTTGAGTAGGACGCTGTCGTACGTTCAATCAGGGTGGCCCGCGTCTTGTCCCGATGATGAAATGAAAGCTTATTTTGCGCGTCGTAATGAGCTATACGTAGATCGGGGATGCGTGATGTGGGGTTATCGCGTGGCAGTACCGTCTAGTTTGCAACCAGTTATTCTTAAGCAGTTACACGTAAGTCATATGGGCATAATCAAAACGAAATCTTTAGCTCGCAGCTATGTATGGTGGCCAAACATCGACGCAGACGTGGAGGCGGTATGCCGAGCGTGTGCGACGTGCGCGGCGGAGGCGCCGGCGCCGCCGCGAGCTCCTATTGCGCCCTGGCCGTACGTGGCACGACCGTGGACAAGGCTTCATGCCGATTTCCTATCGATACAAGGGAAGACTTTTTTTGTCGTTGTAGATTCCAGTACTAAATGGTTGGAAATTTCCGAAATGACGCGGACGAATGCAGCCGCAGTGATAAAGGAACTCCGACAAATATTCGCGCGTTTTGGAGTACCCGAGCAATTGGTGTCTGACCAAGGCCCACCGTTTACTAGCGCGGACCTGAAGGATTTCCTTGTTCAATGCGGGGTGCGGCAGTCTTTTTCGCCGGTGTATCACCCCGCTTCCAACGGGGCGGCTGAATCCGCGGTAAAGTTATGTAAGCGCGCTATTAAGAAGGCGTACAGGGACGGCGCGGATGTCGATGCGGCTTTGCAGACGTATCTATTGGCGTATAGGAATAGTGTACACAGTACGACAGGAGAAACGCCGTCGATGTTGTTACAACGACGTTCTTTGCGCACCCGGCTAGACCTGCTGCGCGGAGATTCCGACCTACAGGAGCGCGTACAGGCGGTACAATCTCGGCAGGTGGCTGCGGCAGGCGGAACACCGCGTTCTTTTGAACCGGGGGACGAAGTCTGGGCGCGGGCATACGGTGCGAGGGACAAGTGGGTCAAAGGAACCGTAGTAGGAACGGAAGGTTCTCGAACGTATACGCTGAATAGGGATAGTGGAGGTTCAATGGTTAGGCACGTAGATCAAGTTAGGCGCAGATCTCGTATGTCTACGGTGCCCTGTCCAGGACAGATAGCGGAGGCGGACGGGAGTGAGACCGATGTCGTGGGTCCGGGTAGCCGGACGGAGGTGGAAGAAGGCTCGTCAGCGGTAGTAGAACGGGAAGATGACCCCAGAACGACAGATGAGAACTACGACCGTTTAAATCAGGCTCTTGTTCCACCGCTGTCGTCTACACCGGAAGTACGGCCGTCAGTGAATCTAAGGCCCTTACCGCATAGAATACGTAAACTTAATTTAGAAATAGATTAGGCTTAGATATAGTTATACATACTCATGCCTTATTCATGAAGGTTCATCAAACCTATGTTAATATGTTATTGTTGTCCTTATCTGTCGCTACACATTAGCATTTGTTAAGAAGGGACAAAGGAAAAGGTAACTGTAACGGGTATGTTAAGTTTTGAGGAACAAGGCGCATAATGTTTCAGTTTTTTTTAGAAATACAATAGGTAAATTAGGTATACAATAGGTATTGCATAATCATGTTACTTTTATACTAGTGCTATTAGCACTATGTACCTACTGTACTTTTTACCTTTTTACCTAAATAAGGGTTGTTAGAAATAAGGGTGGAGGTGTGATATATGTGGGTAGTTCATAATACGCTGTCATAAGTTTAGGGTAGATTCCGATCTTGTTGTCTCGATTAAACCAGCTAGCGAAAGGACGTGGTTTTATTAAGTCTACACCAAATAACCTAATACCTAAGTCTAGATTATTCAAACATAATTTTGAAATATCGAGTAATCCACATCACTAAAATTTTCTATTTTACATCTTTGACGTCACATGCGGTCTCATTTTTAAGACGATGGCGTAGTGTGTGTTAATTATTATAGCGGAATACAATGACTTGGTAGGGGTTACGGATGAACCACGATAACAGAGTCTTCTCTTATTTATCGATTCAAATATTCTACCATCTATAAAAAACAGACTTCACTGATAAACCCTGGTAGGTAGGCACTAATCCAATTCAAATATATTTATTTCTAAGTTCAACTTTGAAAACTTCCAAGGACTCAAATATGTCAAAATGTCCAAGGGTCGGGTCTATATCGAAACGCATAAAAGTATTGTTCCTAATATTATGTCGCATAAGAATTTTACGCCGAAAATTGTTTCGCCGAATTATTGCTTCGCATATTTTTCATGTGTCGAAGTTTTTGTGCCTAAAGTCGT
>JALPQI010022183.1:0-14861 GCA_025490895.1 Thaumatotibia leucotreta
GTGAGTTTCGAATTTCCTTTTTGCATTGGTATTGTACGCCGTTTTTTCAGTACAGATGGTCCTCCCAAACTCCCAAGTAGTAGCTGACAAAAAAATATCTTCTCGCACTAGTGCTTTAAAAATGTACCATCTGCATGGAAAAGGATTATTCCTAACCAGTGCGGAAAAGTAAACTGCGCACGTATCACGTGCGTAAATTTCTCTTTTTAAGGCACTTGTTATGATAAAAGTCGTTCGATACACGTGTAAAAACTTATTTTTAACTCTGGTGATCGTCGCCCTCGTTTCACTCGGGCTCCAACTTTGACCCTAGTCGAAAAAATTTTTTTGCACTTGCATCGAAATGTACTATATCATCTCTTCTGATCGGAGAGATGCAAAATCCTTTAAACATTAAACAAAATCTATTTGTATTCAGTGATTTTACAGTATTTTCTATGAAAAATTGTACCCGACCCTTATTGACCGAGAGAGGTATACGAGTATGCAACGTTCTTTCTAATACCTAGTATTGGTGCTCGCGGCGGCAATTCTTGGTTCGATTTTACAGTTTATCATGCATCACTGTCACTTTGACACTTCATTACTTGTCAGCATGCGTGGATCCATGGAGTGGCAAGGTATGCCCAAGGGCCTATTGTACCTATAAGAAATTACAACTAATATTTCAAGCGGTGGTCTCTTCCCAGTAAGAAAGATAGAAAAGAGACTTCCGCTTGTAATATTCGTCATTTCTTATGCAATAGGCCCTGGGTGTTGTTAGGTATTTAACAATTAAAAAAATTGATTCCAGTGTAAAATACTATCATATCAAGTCAATGCCCTTGAAAGAAATCCTGGATCCGCGCCTGCTTGTCAGGTGGCTTATAATGGTCACACGTTTGCCGTTTATTGTGCTACTCGTCACTTGTTAGAACCTGACTGCAACAACGACAAGTATTTAAACACGGGACCATCATAATCCTACAGAACGACGACAATCGAGAAATACGGGACCGTCGTAGACCCCCGCAACGTGAATTCAATCACGACAAACAATAACGACTTCGTCAGCCTCCGTAGCCTAGTTGGTAGTGACCCTGCCCACAAAGCTTCCAAACGGTTCGAATCCTGGCATTATCTGTGTATTTATTTATCACAATTATTTTATTTGTTCCAGAATATCTACAGGGTGGGAAGGAGTATACCGACAGACTTTACCAATGCATTTTTGATAACAAAAGAAGTAAAAAAAAATATGTGACACATGTCATTATCGAACAAAAAAAAAATTTTTTTGGTTATTCCGTTTTTTGATATTTCGTTTTTTTTGTACATGACCAGTAATAAATTGTAGGGAAATAATTTTTTTTTTCAGGGTTGTTGATATTTTTTTTTGTTGAACATTTTTCTGAAACTTTTTCGTCATTTTCTCTAACTTTAATCAGTGTGTATGTCGAGATGAAAACTACTAGTGTAAGAATTTTAATCGTGCAGGCATTTTTCAGTGACTTGTGATGAAAATAGTTTTTTGAATAACATGCCATTATCTCTTAAACTAAGCCGAATCCAGAAAAGTTCATATGAAATTATAGCCTCAAAATGTGTTCAGGAATACACCTTTCAAGTTTGTCGGTATACTTACCAGCCACCCTGTATTATAAATATAAATATCGTCGCTCGGTCTCGGTGGAACTAGGTCGATTTTTGTAATATGTCCTAACTCCCAAGAAAAACATAAAATAATAAAATAATAATAATAATAAAATTTTTATTAAAACTCATTACAAATACAATGATATAACTTATCGACTAAACTTATTAAAAGAACAAAGGTTACATGGTGCCTGATCTAGGGTAAACCCTGTGTTTCAGGCAAACAATCAGTATCACATTAAATAATCTACAAAAAAAGAAACATGAAAATATAAGGTGCATCTTAAGTCTTAATTATCAAGTACAATTATTTAGAAACTATATGTATAAGTATGATAAATAAACTATAGTACATTATCGTAAATGGAAACAAAACTTATTTTAACAACAAACGGTTAATAACTCCTCTGTATCCTCGTATGACATATCTAGTAAGGCATCCCGGAGTGCTTTTCTACACGTGGCATGGTTGAGCGGATATAAATTAAGCTTTTTATTCAGCCTGTTGTAAAGAAATGACCCAAGAAAAACAAAGAACCTTGAAGAAAATGCGTGTTATGAATATATTTTGGGCAAACCATATGTTTACGCCTTTTATTAGTACGGTTAAGGTCGTAAGGGATTGCGGTGTGCTGTTTTAAAACTGTGCCCATTATAAATAGCTGTCGAACTGTTAAAACCTCACATGACTTATAAAGGAGAGTCGTTGAGTAAAGATAAGGACGGAAGGTAGAGACCTTGAGTATTGCTCTTTGTGCTCTTTCTAATTTTAGTAGTGTAGTTTTAGCCGAACCACCCCATGATGTTATGCAGTAAGTCAATACAGATTGACATAGTGCCAGATAAACCTGCTTTATTAAGTATGCATCCGCAATCGCACGCAGCCTTTTGAAAACAATTATTAACTTCCGTACTCGGCTGCATAACGCTTCCACATGATTCTTAAAGGAGAGACATTCATCCAGTATAACTCCTAAGTACTTTATTATGCTAGTATTAGTAATATTTGGACAATTACACCTATTTTTGGAGGGGTCCTTGCAATAGTGTGCATAGAGCGTAGTTTGATATTCTGCCGCCATATTTGAGTTTCGCATAGAGAACTTTACATAATTTGTTTTATCAGAGTTTAGTGTTAGTAGGTGTTGTTGAAGCCACTTGTTTACAATATTAAAACCTCGTTGTGCATATTCGTAGACTTCTTTTGCTGATTTTGCGGAAAAAAGTAGGACAGTGTCATCGGCATAGGTAATTATTTTGCCGCTATCCATTTTTAGATTACAAAGGTCGTTAATGTAAATTAAAAATAGAGTGGGTCCTAAAATACTACCTTGTGGGACCCCAAAAGACGTGTTTTTCAGATCCGAACTCACAACATTGTCAATTTTTATGCACTGCGTACGATCGTCTAGGTAGTTTGCAAACAATTTAAGCTGGGAACCTCTAATACCTATCGCTTCGAGCTTGCGCAATAGGATAGGTCTGGAGACGGTGTCAAAAGCTCTAGCCAGGTCCAGAAATATTCCTATTGTATGGTTACCCTTGTCCAGTTCCTGAACTACGTAGTCAGTCAATTCATGTACAGCGTCTGCAGTTGACAGTTTGGACCTAAAACCAAACTGGGCCTTTGACAAAATACTCTGTTTATCAAGATATTGAACAAGTCTGTTATTCATAATTTTTTCTAATATTTTTGATATCGATGGTAGAAGTGAAATGGGTCTGTAATTTAATATTTGGTCTTTTTTACCTGACTTGTGAATAGGAACTATGACAGCTTTTTTCAGACATTTAGGGAAAATTCCTTGAGATAGACACTTTTGAAAAATGTGCGTGAGAGGTGGAACCAGGATGCGTCTAAATTGTTTTAGAATGTTATTTGATATACCATCCCAACCCACTGCGGAACCGTTCGTAAGGCCCATAATAACTCTCTCTATTTCTGCTTCATTAGTGTTTAACAGCACAAATGATTTTAATGTATTGTTAGTCGTAAACGTGCTGTGTTCGGGTACAGGGGAATTTATTTTGACTGTTTCAGCCAGGTTTTTGCCTATGTTTACGAAGAAATTATTTGCACTATCTGCATCTGCTGATTGTGTAGACGTAGATCGCAACAAACCGGAAGAAGATTCCCTTTGTTTTGCTGTGTATGTCGCCTGTTTAATGTACTTCCACACTAACTTTCCGTTTGTTCCTGCCTTTTGTAGCTGCTCTTTTTCGTAGCAGTTTTTAATTTTTTTAAGCAAGTTATTACAAAAATTACGGTATCTCTTGTATGACGATTGTATTATAATATTTCCTGGATTTGATTTAGCCTTAAAGTGTAATTTATCTCTATGTCTCATACATCTAATAAGACCGGGCGTGATCCACGGCTTGATGTTATAAAATTTGTTACTAACACGTGTTTTTATTGTGTTGTCAAATATTGCCTGTTGCACATTTTTAATCAGGTACGACATACTCTCATCGGCGTCAGCAAAATTATAAACTGGGTCAAAATCAATATTACATAAATCTTCTTCAAGTTTGTTTACATTTAATTTAGTTATTGTTTTCGTGCGTGCAGTATACGGAAATTTGCGAAACAAGGTCAATAGGGCGGCGCTGTGATCTGTTACTGAGGAATTGGTTACAAGTGCATGTGCTGGGAGACTTGATTTGAGCATGATGTGGTCCAAACAGGAGCCACTTTGGTGCGTGGGAAGTGAGTGTGCGGGTAATAGTCCATGAAAGGCGCATAGGTTTAGGTAGCACTGACTCGTATAATCGGTGTTATCGTGTGCGATGTTAATGTTAATATCACCTATCAAGATTATGTTTTTATATGATGCTAAGTTTAGTAAAGTCTCGCTTAAAGAATCAGTAAAATTATTAATATTTTTAAAAGATGGAGGTCTGTACACAGCAAAAATTGCTACGTCTGGCTCAATTTTAATCAGAAGCCGATTGCAGTCTAACATATTTGGTTCCTCAACAGAAATCTTCAGACTACTTTTTGCGTAAACCACTAATCCGTCGTTTTGATTATAATTGAGCTGATTGGTGTATGTAATATAACCCGGCATGTTAGGAAGGTTGCTATTTTTATTTAGCCAACATTCTGTTAGAATTATGATATCACAATGTATACCAAGCCGTTGCAGAAAAACAGTAAAATTGTCAAAATTTTTAGCTATACTACGTATGTTTTGTGTTAGTATGGTTAGTGGATTACGGCCAGGGTAAACATATTGCTTGCAGTCTTCAACTTCGCAAAATTTGGACTCTGATACAGAAAAGTTATCTATATCAGACAGTAAACAGTGAGTCATAGGTACCAGAAAAACTGGGGTGCTGCTAAGATAATTAAAAATAGGGCGCTCTTAGGCGCCTTCATAGTCGATAGAATTTATGTACCTTTTTTCGGCTAATTTCCTAGCTGGACACTCAGGATCGCCAGTCTCGTGGTCACATGGCTTTTTATAATGAAAGCAGGTTGCACATTTTGGTGGCTCGGTTTTCTTCGTGCAGTCCTTTACCGCATGTCCTTCGCAGCCACAGTGACCGCAGGTGTTGACCTCCGCCTTACACGACTTTGCCGCGTGCCCGTATTGCTGACATTTGTAGCACCTCGTCACCAAAGTGAAATCCCTAACAGGGCACGAAGACCAGTTCACAAAGACTCTATCTTTCGATATTAACGTCTTACGTATCAGAGCAGGGACTTCGATGACGTAGTTGCATGTGTCAGCGTCCTTCTTTCCTGACTTGTGGCTTAGTCTAGTTAATGTTAGGAACTTATCTAAAGACAGATTCTCTATTTTGTCGGCAAGGTTTTGTTTGTAAATGCACTTTAAAACTTCCGTTTCCTGCATGGCCGCTGGTACGCCAATGACAACAATTCTGGGTTTACGTTTTTGAGGCTCATCTACTGTAAGTCCAGAGGTAGTCAGTTGAGACGACTGTTTCAGCTTCAAAATATCGTCCTTAGAATCGGTACTTATAACTACCCCACCGTTCCTGATCTTGCGCAGTCCTCTGACGTGTAACTTCATTTCATCGGGCTTAATAATTTTTTGGACAAGAGATTTCGTCTCCTCACTCGATTTCTGCTTATCCGTGGGATAAATTGCTATAGCGCTAATATTAGTGGGCTGAATGAACTTAGTATTATTTTTCTTAATTATTTCGGCAAAGCTAGTCGGTACTGGGCTGGGTTTCGCAGATTCTTCTATGCATTGTTTAAGCTCTTGAATGCGCAGCGAAAGGTCAAATTTCTCTTGTAGAGACTGCAGTGAATTTCGATGTGGAATGACCCACTTTACGGCATAAAGCACTCACTCTCCCTTTTTGCTCTGAGTTTAATTTACCTTCGGAAGATATAGTGCAGATCTCATTTAAATATTGTTCAATGGATGTCATCCAGCCTTGTATTTCTGATGTCGAAATTACCTTTGGAGGCTCCTCTTCCTGTTGCGCGGGCGTCGGCTCGGGCGCAGGCTCGGGCGCAGGCCGCGGCGCGGGCGTGGGTGGAGGGCTGCGGCGCATGAGCACGCGCCGGTTAAACGGGCTGTTTTCACCAGACATTTCACTTACTTCAAGATAACTAAATGTCACTAAACATTGTAATAAATAACGCTTGACTCAGCAATTGCGTTGACACAAATTTTTGCTTCCGTCTAATATAAGTATAGAGCTATTTTGTAGATTTATAATTTTGTTGAAAGACACGTCCGCTCTCAATGACGACCGAGATGTATCCCTAAAAATAGGACCTATCCGTATATTGAGTACAGAACACTATATCAGTTACGTCTGTCCATTCGCTGCTCATTTTTGTCTTATCTCACGTCAAGTTTGACGCATTCTGGTGTCCGGTAGCTTGTTTCCTTATTTCCTAATAAGCTAAGCTAGGTAATGTGAGGTCAGTGAATAAGCTGTCATGATCGGTGCTAGAAGATCTGTGTTAATACATAATTTTCTTTAAGAATTCCAGGATGGTTGCTGTATATACTACCCCAGGTACCTACTACTACTACCTAATTAACTAAGTCTAACTTTGTGTTTTTTGGATAGGATAACAATATGGGTATTTTTAGGGTTCCGTAGTACACTAGGTAAACCTCACCGAAAGCAAGACATTATATTATATCCCTTGGCAAAAACTGGGCGATAATGTAGGTAATTTCACTTTCATTTCTATGACGATAAAGTCTAATTTCGTTGAGCAAAATGTGCAAGGCAAGCACCCGCCTGCGGGCGGCGGCGGGCACCGAGTATCTCCAACTCGATTCGCATGATCTTCATTTGAGTCGGTTAACTTCAAACTCGGGTAAATCCATTTCTGACTTTTTGTAAGATTTTTATATATAATAAAAGCTTAAGAAATTGGTTTTGTTTCTATTTCATGGGTTGAGTATAATTTTGTGTACCTAGTTTTTGAGAAAAATAAAGTTGAAATCACAATATTTTATCTAAATCAGGTAAATCCATATGACAGTTTATTTCAAATGAAGGCAAGTCCATCAAAGCAAATCAGCGAAAGAGCTTTGTTCAATATGGCTGTCAGTCGACGTCAATTTCTAATCACATTTTTTTTCTAATCTTGATAAATCCAGGTATTTATGTTAATCAGCATTAATTATTTATATTACATTAATGATTTATATTATAAATCCTCACTGAGTTTTTCAAAGATAGATAAATTGCAAACGATTATATCAAATGACGGTAAATCCAATCAAAATTCATATATTTTTTAAATAATACACTAGTTCAGATGGTTTTTAAACTGAGTTTGTCGAACAGGATCGATTTTTTATTGCATTAGGCATAATAAAAATAATCTGCCCTTAAAATCACCGACTCATCACTTTATTTCAATAATCTCTTAAGTGGTTAGAGCGGATTTATCTGAGTTTGATGTTAACCGACACATTTGTTAAATCAAGTTAGGCTATGCAATAAATGTTATCTACGTATCACTTTGTCTGTTTTTTATAGTCTCGCATAAGGTGAGAAAAGTAGAGTATATAATATACCTCGGAAATAAAACTGTTATTGTCTAGGGCGCTTGAATTCCTCACTGAACTCAGGATTCAGTCTCAGCCTCTCTGTGCTCGGGAGTAAAACTGGGAGTCCTTTGCGTTCAGGATTCAATGTCGCGCACAGTGCTTTATCCCCTTGGCGTATAATCTACTATAATTATATCGGGATTATCAGGTGATCAATCCAAAAGTCAGTGGGGAGAAATCTAAAATTTTAATAAGTAACTGATTTTGTTTTTAGGAACCATGGCATGGACTTATATAATAAAAACCCGACCAAGAGCATGTTCATAGTTTATTCTTATCACTGTTTATTCTTATTAATCAGTCTTTCTCGGTAAATGGACTGATATCTAAGTATCTGGGTCAAACACAAAATCATATTCGGTTAAAAAATACACGGATAATAAAGAACAGAGGCTTACTATCGGTACCTACTTGTGACCTTACTCATCCGCGAATAAAACAATGTCAGATAAATGTTAACTTTACCAATTACCATCATTTTCTTTCACGTGCTTGGGTAAAAGGATAGTGATATATTTATTCTGGCTGGGATATTATGATACAGGCTTTAAAACTCCGAATATTTTACAGGTTACATTAGTCGTTTCAGCTTTCAGCACAAGATTGTACTACGTAACATGGTCATTTAATTTATTAGTCGGCCGATTGCAAAATTATGTGCGCAATTAAATAGTCTCTAATGAAATAGTTATTTGTTATACAAGGGTGCAAAGTTGTATTTTACCCGCGAGTATGAAATTGAAACACGAGCAAGCGAAAGGATTCTATAGTTGAACCACGAGCGAAGCGAGTGGTTCTAAAATAGAATCCTGAGCAGCGAGTGTTTTAACATACGAGAAGTAAAATACATTTCCACCCGTGTGTAACACAAAACTTTTCCCCTCACTAGCTCGTAAAGCGCTCGTTTATCCTTTAATACGAGCGGGTAAAAACGCTTTTTACACACTTGTGAATAAAGTAATCTGACATTTCTCTAATTCCTATAGCCCCCTACTGCCTAGTATAAGTGGATCTGTATGACCGTAGTAAACATGCGCAATCGGAGCTCACATGTTAAATTGGTCGTTTCTCATGTGACTTTGTAAGCAATATTTAAATTCCATAAGTAACTCTATTCTACGATACGTTTCGACATTGAGTTTTCAATAGTTTCTTAAAGTTAATTTACATTTGGATGAGATTTGTAATCATATTTCCTCGCGATAGTGAGGGGAAAAAAGTTGTATTACACTTGGCGGCAAAGTTTGTTCAACTCTCGTGCCTTGAGACCTTCGCAATGCTCAAGATTCCAGTTTTTGAACCACTCGCTACGCTCGTGGCTCAATTTTGGAATCTTTCGCTAGCTCAGGTCTCAATATTGGCACGACAGTTAAACAACAACTTTGCCCCCTTGTATAATAAATAACTATTTCCCCTCACTATAGCGAGGAAACTCAAAAAAGGTAATTATTTGTTCACATTACAATCATCATCGGGTTAGTGATAATAATTTTCCAAATGCATCATGTAGGTATTTAATGCAAGATTTTGTCGCAGTAAACTTACCACGAAAAAGTAAACGCAGCACGATTTTAACACATTCCTGTAGTTGCACACCAACGCCAATGCATTATTAAATCATTCTCATTCATTATTTTTACAAAATTATAACAGAACACCCTGAAAGTTGTTTAGTTTACTATTTTTATGCGTGTTCGAGTCGGTAAATAAAGATTATAACCTATAATATTCTTTGACAATGTTGACGTTGACATTTTCTGCGTTTTGTGATTGCATCTAGTCATCTTATCATCATTCACTAAAACAATTGTTACTTATGGAATTTTAGGATTTATATGTTAAAATCATCATATTATATAAAGGTTTGTATTTTACACAAAATTCTCAAACAAATTATTTAATTATCGTTAATATGGAACAATTTCCATGAGCATTTTACGTTTTGTTATTCCAAAACCACGGTCATTACTTTGCCACACAAGTGAATAATATGCGTTTTTACACGTTCGTATTAAAGGATAAACGAGCACTTTACGAGCTAGTGAGGGGAAAACTATATTTAAGTAACGTCATATTTTATTTTGTTACGTAGTAAAATTTTGTGTAACAAACAATAAAATTATCTATGTAATGAGTGATCAACAATACGAACCTAGGTATATCTTTTAAATTTGCCCCCTTTTACTACTGCCGAAGATTGTTGGACAGCGTATACCACATAGTTTGTATGACTAACTTTCGTAGCACAATTGACGCGATCGTGATTTTTGTTTTGATTAAGGCCTTAACTATATACATTTTTTTTGCAAATCGCCCGTATGATATACAGACTCAATATAATCTACTTGGTAACACTTTATATCGTTCACCCTGTAATTACCATTGTGTTTCTGAGCTATCGATATTTCGAGAGTAAATTGAACGTTTTGAATTATAGTAATTATTGTTGAAACTTATTTTTAACTATACATTACTTTGTTCGCTACAGGGCTGGTATGGATGCTGCTTGCGGCGATGCTGGCGCCCGGCGCCCTAGCTCAATACGCACGCGGCTGGCGAACTACGGAGTTGTGCAGAACTCGCGACCTCAGTCCCTACAACGCCCGTCGATACCCAACGGACGATGACGTCACTCATTTGTGGCTGGACGAATGTAAATTAACCGAAATAAACCCCAACGATTTCGATGGCCTCCCTAATTTAGAGAAAATTTATATATACGAGAATGAAATTACCGGAGCGTACAAAGCCACTTTTCCTGCTGGAACTAAATTAAAAACAATAGATTTATCTAAGAATAAAATTGAATATCTTCACCCTGACGTCTTCATCCCTGTGACTGCGTTAAACGAGCTGTACTTGCATTATAACAAAATAAGATATATACCGGAATCTATTTTTGATAAAAACGTCAACCTAAAACGGGTAACATTGTACAGAAATAGGATATCTTATTTGCCGACTGGTTTCGTTGTCAATTTAAAGAAATCAGGTGTAAGTGTTGATCATTTTTATTTCGATAGCAATCCGTGGCACTGCGCATGTTTATTGGAGCTCATAGAGGATGTGAAGAGAGCGGGGGTTTCACATTATAAGGTGGACGAAAATGGCGAATACGATGGCAAAGAACCGGGATGCGTGTACATAGGACGGTACCCATGCCGGAGATACGCTCCCTCCGGACTGTTAGCCCTCGCGACCCGCTCTGTAAATCACCGCACATAACACTTTTTACATGGGTATGGTTTTATTAATATTTTTCCCCTAAGTAGCTTGTAAAGCGTTCGTTTATCCTTTAATCAGAGCGGGAAAACACGCATTTTAATCACTAGTGGGTAAAGGAATAACCTTGGAGCGTAGTGCGATGTAGCCATAGTTTGACAGATAACAAAACGTGTAAAATAGTAATTATAATAAAATAAATTGTTTGATAATTTAGTGAAAACGACAAAACTTTATTTAATTTGATGATTCTAATTCATTAAACCTAAAATCCGTAAGTATCAAACCTTTGTTTTAGTAAATAATGATTAATGATTATTATCATTAAGATAATGATGTTTGTAATGTGAACAAATAATTAACCTTTTTAGTTCTCCCGCTATAGTGAGAAGGAAAGTCTTGCGTTACACACGGATGCAAAATTACTTCTTGTATGTTAAACCTCTCGCTACGCTCAGGATTGTAATTGAGACTTCAACTATAAAATCCTTTCACTTGCACGCTCGTGTTTCAATTTCATACTCGGGGGTAAAATACAACTTTGCACCCTTGTATAACAGATAACAATTTTTTACGGACTAGGTACTGTTTTGGTTCCTGTTAGGAACTCAGGATTTATTGATATTAAAATTTCGTGTCGGTTATGTGGACTGTTATCCTGTGGTCCTGGTAGACGTTTAGTTTGGAACAGATGATTCCTACTAGCGGCTTCGTTTCCTTGCTGCAATGAGACGGGAACCCGGCTCATCGTTCCGGGGTGCTTAGACAAGTTGCCAATCGCTAACGCTTAATCGTCAATCGTAAACGAAAGGTAGCTAACTGTATTTTTCGCACTAATATGAAAGAGTGACAGAGAGGGAAAACTACGATACGCGCTACTAAGCGTTAGCGCTTGGCAACTCGGCTAAGCATCGCATTTTATAAAATTACAATTTCGCTGTTTGCCTCTCTAACGCACGTACATATTGGCTAGAAAGAGAGGCAAACAGCGAAATTGTAAATTGTAACTTTATAAAACGCGACCCAGGCCTCCTGCCGTCAAGGTAGTTCAAGTTTCAAGTTTCTTTATTTGACCAAGTAACAAAGAACGTTACATCTAGCAAGTCAATATGTATATATAAGGCTAGCTGGTAGCTGGGCACACTACTGTCTGTGTCTACCTTTAGGACAATACATTTAAGATTTGTGTTTAGGGGGCCCTGTAAAGTGAACCTTCTTGTTATATTGCCATACATAAGGCACCTGTAAGGATAGATGGAATGTAAGTGTAAAAAATAAATAAAATAATAATAAGAAATAAAAAAATTGGTGGCCAGTTTACATTTATTTATAAATTAAGTTAGGTACCTACCAATAGTTTTAGTCTTAATAGTAGGTAATATCTACTTAACCCTTAAATGCATGATTTTTTTTTTCAATGAAAAAAAAATGTGGATACCTAACGGCGTAAAAAACATGAGAAAAATACGAAAAAAAATCTAAAGTCATATTTTTGGTGAATTTGGTACTACTTTCCAAAATGTGGCTACATCCTACATTATGCATTCCCCGCAAAATCAAATAGCCCTATACACGGTCTATGACAGATCTGAAATCCGCAATGTTTGTAGGTACGAATTAAACATTTACGAAAATATGAGCTTCTAATATAGGTACGTAATTAATGAACGTTTGCTTAGTAAGCAATTTTTTTAAAGTAACTTTTTTTTAACAATGAATAATGCCATCAGCCAATTTTATTAAAGTTTATGGAATCTTAAAAAATAACAATAAACCTACTAATAACAATAAAATAACAATATTGAGGTATTTATCAAAATAGAACCTCTTCTTTATGTATGACATTATTGTCTCTGGTCAGCTGTTACTGACACCATAGACTTATTAATTTAATAGACCGAGTCTATTATATCTGTGGGTGACGCCAGCAATGCCTGTCAACGATCTTTGTTTGGCTATACTAGTGCACCTAAACCGCAAATAGTAAAAGTGATTAAAATAAAGCTTTTCATGTATATTTCTGTTCGATAAGTGCACGGAATGTGATAAAAGTGATGACTTGTGTGGTTCCATGGTGTAAAAACCGCCAGGGTTACCTGAATGAACAAAATAAAGACATTACGTTTCACCGGTAATTTAGTTTTGACTTGAATTTTAAAATTTCGAACCTTATTAAGGTAAAAGTAACTGAAAATCTTATTCAATATTTGTTGCCGGATACATGTGTGTAGCTTTGTGAATTAACCATTCGTATTTGCATTCGTAATGTAATTATAAATAGTGGGATTCAAATATTTGTATTGCATAGTGTTGTACTTAAGCGATCGATCGTGATATCGATAAATCTATTGATAGCCAACTCAGAAAATGAATCGATGTTTTTAATTTCCAACAGGTTTCCACAGGACACTGAACAAAGGCTAATATGGGTCAAAAATATCAAAAAGGCAGACGACTGGTGCCCTAAAAAGTATTCAAAAATATGCTCCGCACATTTTTAAGCTGTTGTTTCAGGCAAGGGCGTACCCATAAGTGATTACATTCTGACGTAGTACCCACCATATTTGGTAATCATCCAATGTCATGTCAACCAGAAAGTAAAGTAAGTTTAGTTTAATAATGACACTCATGTGATACTTGTGTAGACTGATTAATTATAAAGAAGCCATCATACGAAAATTGTTAGGTATGCTTTAAGGGATGATAAGTTCCGTAAAACATGTTATAATGTGGGTTTTCTGAAATGCCGTTCATCAGGGCGGCAGCACTGAGGCGTCAGGTCCAGAAACTTGTCTAAATTCTCAGAGCGCCTATAGTTTCGTGTTTAAATGATTTGTACAAGTTAATAAAATTATGTAAAAAAATAAAATGACCTTCTTCTAGTTAGTTGTTCTTTGAGGCTAGGTAATTGTGTTTCTTAGCGGGACCTTACCGCTAAGTGGCGCCAACTAGTGGCACACGTTTTAGACAGAACACTTCTTATGACATTTGACATTTTAATTAAAGAAAATATTTCATTAATTTTGTGATTTTATTTTTATCCTAAAGTGTAGATTTAGAAATCATGACATATTAAGGATCGCAGAAGATCGTGATTCTGGGTAGGAAATAAGGTTTATTCGCACTGTTCATCGCTACCAAATTTGGTAAAAATATTATTATTGCCGATAAAAGCATACGATGAAGACTGGACAACACTAATAGTAATGACATTTTATCTAGTCAGGTTGGTAGCATTGTTCAAGAAAAATTAAGAAAATGGAGTCGGTGATATAATTCACGACCGAGTAGAACTACCTTGTTTGTCTCTTTTTCCTTATGGAATACATACTGAGATGGTAAAGGATGACAATAGTTTGTTCAGGTATGTCTTAATACACGGAATCTTCCCTATATTTCATCTGTGACTGACACACACACACGTATTTGGTCCGTTAACCATATTGTACGCTCCCAAGTCTTACGGGTTTTCTAGATATTAATAAATAGTTCCGACCGTGCACCAGCCTTTTAGTGTAACAGGTTATGGCCTATTCACGCTAAGTCGCGCTCAAAAATTAAGTTGCACGAAAATTATTTTGAAAATCGCAAAACATTTTCACATCGCGCATCGCCATTTTTCCGAAACAAAATTTCCGAAGAAAATTTGTAAAAAATGTCGAATAATAACATCAATATGATGATGATCGAAAGATTAAAAGGACGCGAAAATTTTGCGAGCTGGAAGTTTGCTGTGCAAACATATCTAGAGCATGAAGACCTGTGGGAGTGCGTGTCATCCTCGATTCCGTCTGATCCGAAGAAAGATGTGAAGGCAAAGTCTAAAATTGTTCTACTAGTGGATCCGATAAATTACATCCACGTGCAAGACGCACAAACTGCCAAAGAAGTGTGGAACAATCTGTGCAAAGCTTTTGATGACTCCGGCCTCACCCGACGTGTTGG
>JALPQI010022184.1:0-19363 GCA_025490895.1 Thaumatotibia leucotreta
TAGTCATATGAGTTTTCCAGCTGCAAAATTTGTCAATGTAGATCCCAAGAAATTTCGTTGATTCTACTTCTTCTATTTGGTAATTATTATTGGTAACATTAAGATCGATGTCATTATTTTGCCAAGATAGGCAGAACATAGCGCTTTTCATAACACCGCGCATATTTCGGCGGAACTTAGACAACTATTTTTATATGGCGCTTTAATTTTTTATAGGTTGATATTGAAATTCATTACAGTGATGCATGGAAGAGGGGGCGACACTTGTAAACTAAAAATCAGGACCGTTTTTGAAAGGCAATATAGTATAGTTTCCATGTGTTATTTGTTCGTAGTATTTCGTAATAAATACTCTCTCTTTGAGCAGTGGCGAATTCCGGGAAAAACAATAGGAAGATAGTAGAAATTTTAGTGAAGAAATAAGTGAATAGCTGGGTCTACACCGAATGAGCTGCATCGCGAAAAAAATGCCGTACGAAGAAGCTAGTTCAGAATGCACTGTTGTCATCAGATATATCATAGCGTTCGGAGCGTCAAAAATATCTGAGCACGCCTGTATCGTTATGACAATAAAGACGTGTTCAGATATTTTTGAACGCTTCGGACGCTACGATATATCTGATGGCGACTGTGAGAGCTTCGCCCAAAACAGACGGCCGATTGTGCATTTGCCTCGAGTGAGACGCGACCACACTAAGCAAGATGTCTAGCGAGGAAATAGCTGCGAGTGAGCAAAGACCCAGCTAATGAGCAGCTTTAAAATTATGTTTGAAGCCCATTTCTCGAATGGCGTAAAGTGTAATAATAATAGTATAATATAAAGCAAATATTCATTTCAAAATGTCAAATGGTATGAGTTTCTAAACACTGACAAGTCCATTATCAAGGAAATTTCTAGGAAATGTAATTATTTCCTGAACCTGATTTGATAATTCACACCGTTTTTATAAGCATTAAATCCCGCAATCACGGAAAAAAACCATGCTCCCATACGAAATGCCGAGATTACGTAACGCATGAAAGTCTTTTTTTTCGCGATTTCGGACTTGGTCTCTTACTAAAAGTTGTTCAGTATGACTTATGTATATTGTATACGGTGTACTCAGGTGTGACTCAGGAAATACCGTGTATATTATGCATACTTAATACATAAATATGGTAAAACAAGGCAAAGTATAAGATTATCCCGTTCATCATTTTTGCATGATCAATAATACGCATCCTTGACGTTGATTAATTGACAAGGATGTCACGTCTGCATTGCTAATGTGGTGTGTTGTGATGACGTAATTTATACTAACGATCACTAACCCTCGATTCGATATAAGTTGAAGCTTTTATGTCTATCAATGCTCAATGGTTCAGTATTTATGAAAGGCATAATAGGGTGACCCACACAGCGGTATCACAATTGTATCACATTAAATATTATAATAAATAAACCTAACTAATTACTTAAATCATGACTATGGTGTGCAGTAGTTTACCGTAATGGACCGCAGAACATTAAGTGTCAAATTGTCAGTTTTGAAATAGATTGAAAAAAATTGGAAAGAAGTTAAAAGTGTAAATCATTTGGCAGTATATAAACGTGATGTCACTTTTGTGTATTTCATAGTGGCGATCGTTTTGACAGTTCCAGAAAAGATGTTGTTTTGACTTGCCATGCAGCCATTGGATATATATGAAGGGTCCACGGAAAGAACATAATGTCTAGTCAATTCAAATTACAGAAGGAAAAACCACCTTACTTTTAACAGAATAAGGTGTGAATTTGCCCTGATTTGTTTTAAGTATTGGACATGTTTTTTCCGTGGTCCCTTCAAATGTCGTTTATGTTTTCCTCTTGATTCCGTACGTGATCAATAAAGCGATCCTTGCTGGCGACAGTTAAGGATAATCACGTATTTCGCGTCGCCAAGTTCTGATGTCATATTGTTGATTATGTCGAGGTCGGAGAGGCTATGGTTTGAAATAGATAGTTTGGTTGTCTGACTTATCTGTGATCATACTACATAAGTAACTTATAAAATTGTTAGTATTGTTTAAAATGGAGTGTTTACAACGGTAGGAAAATGCGGATGTGGATGATCCGACGTAAGATCGGATTTGGGACGGTGCAGATATTGGATGCCCAAAAAAGTAACGCTTAAAATATTTATAGCGTATAAAACAAGTATCCACCTAGCCATTACAGCCTAAAGAATCTGGAAACTGGTTTCAACGAGAATTAGTAATGATTGTAAATGGCTACCACAACGAATCACAACTAGAGAACCTTTTCCAACCAAAAATAATAATAAATGTCTATGATTAAAGTTTGATCAGCTATTGACATATTGGCATCGCAGGTACAACGCCAAATACCGATATATATGTCTCGAACCACAGAGCAATGTAGACCTACACGTATGTGCGTAAAATTCAATTTCAGTTTTGACATTTTGTTGACGTGGCGTCTGGGTGACAGCTTTATCGGTATCTGACATGGCGGCAAAAAGGTTAAGATTTTAGCTCTAAACGCGAAAGCTCGAGTGCTATTTTATTTTTCATCAAGAAAATAAATAGAAATCATAGCACATACCTACACAAATCGACCTAATCCCACGGTAAGCTCAATTTCTAAGACACAAACTCTAGCGAAGGCCTGCCATTGTTTACGAATAAGATTTTAGGCGCCATTTTAGTTTAATGCTTGGAAGAATCACCAAGCTTAATTTGTACCCAAACAATGTTTGAAACGAGTGCAGCATTGAGCGGTCATTATTATGGACAGCCGGCCGAATCGGATGTAAAAACGTGACTGAACTATAAAGACGCAACAATGCAGTTCATGCTACCCGTACTACTAAATACATTTTGTATATTGATAGACATGGTTTTTAAATATTACATAAATTTGTACATTATTTGTATAGAAAGACACACAAGTGCGTCCACTGATCCGCACCGCACGTATCGCAATATTAGTGGATATGTTCGCGACACGTAAGCGAATTCCATAAGCGAATTTTGTTTAGCGATGAAGCTCACTTTTGTATGAATGGATACGTCAATAAACAAAACTGCCGTATTTGAAGTGATGATACCCCTCAAGCTTATGTTGATGTCTCAACATAAGCTTGAGGGGTGCTATACTGCACAACGGTGTCCCGTTACATCGAGAAAAACTGACTGTTTGGTGTGCTTTATGGGCTGGTGGAGTAATTGGTCCATATTTCTTTAAAAACGACGCTGGACATAACGTCATAGTCCATGGTGACTGCTATAGGGCCATGATTACTGACTTTTTCGTTCCACATTTTAACAGTCATGATGTGCAAGAATTGTGGTTTCAACAGGACGGGGCAACATGTCACACAGCTCGAGCCACAATTAATTTATTGAAGGACACGTTTGGTGATCGCTTGATTTCACGTTTCGGACCCGTGAATTGGCCTCCAAGATCGTGCGATGAAATCTCTAGTCTACGCCGATAAGCCCGAAACCATTGACTACTTGGAGGATAACATTGGCCGCGTTCTTGCCGATATACGGCCACAAATGTGAAAAAAAGTCATCGAAAACTGGACCTCCAGATTAGAGTACGTCCGAGCCAGCCGTGGCATTTAAAATGTAATAGCAAAAAAAATCTATCGAACAAAGTTAATTTTACGTCAATTAAAAAATAACATCTTTGTTTTATTCCATTTCAAAGTTCTATACCTCTAAAAAAACACCCTTTACATGAGTATAAGTTGACTTTTATGTTAAAATTGGCTCTGTGGTTCTCTAACGTCTCTACCGTGCTATGAGATATCCGAACCCTGTTTATTAGTATTAACGTAAAAAATATATCTGCGAACGTGTCTCGCGATATGTGTCAAATACTCCAAATGCTATGGAAAGTCAGCCATATTTTGTATTTTTTTTTAGATACTACTGACGATTGTTATACATAGATGTATAGTTGTGCATTCAGTGGGTACGCAGGCACGGAGCACGGAGGTCCGAGGGCCAAGGTGACTCGTGACAGGAATTAATGGCGACTCAATCGATAGCTTTTGTTCGCCGGCATTGAGACGGCGCGAGTTGGTCAGAAACTCAGGAAGGACAAGAATGACTAGCAGGTTCGTGGTTCATTGAATGAGATGCATTTGGTATGAGGAGTGAAATCAACATCTTTTTTCGAACTGTCAAAACTATCGCGATTATGAAGTTTTGTCACGTCACGTTTGTATAAACTGCCCTACTCCTTTAAATTCTTTCCAATTTATGGGATAGGAGTTCTGTAAAAAAATTAAGGCAATTTACATTTTAGTAATAATTTCTTGGTGACGTGTGGTTTTCGTGTGGTGACGGCAGTAAGAATACATTTGTCATCATCCCAACTCCCGCGGGTGTCGTAAGAGTCGACTAAGGGATTGAAGTGTCACTGACCACTATTTGATAAAAGATTGATGATGGACAGCAGCGTCATCGTAGTGGACACATTACTGCGATCGCCAATCCGCTTGCCCAGCGTGGCGATTATGGGCATTTACCTCCTAATGCCTACTACTCATAGTTAATAGGAGAAGCCTACGTCCGGCAGTGGACTGTAATAGGTTGATGATGATGATGAATAATTTCTTCGTGTATTATGCCGTGCATAATGTGAAATAATTTATTTTAACTACAATCATCCCTATTCAATAGTAAAGTACACTCTCAACCAAGTGGACCCCGGGGCAACTTTAGGACCATGTCACAGTGAGTGACTAGTAAGTAGGTGTCTTACAATTGCTTTAAAGCGTCTAATTTGACATAGTTTCCGAATGGCGTAGGGTTCTAATTGATTGCCTGTGTATATTGTTGTATGTATATTGCTACCACATTGGATGTTATTTCTGTTCTACAGGGTGCTCGCGAGCATTCCAAAAGATTGTAACTATGCATTCTAGACATCAAAATAAACAAAAAATTTGATTAGATCTAATGTGAACATAAAAAAAATAATTCTCTTTTTTTAGAGTTTGAATACTTTTTAACATTTCCAGTACTTTTTATCATAACAACAATTTGTTAAAATTATTTATTTTAATGATTTTTTTAGGGGCAGGTTATTTCGTCAAGCCTAATCTTATTTTTTGATTGCCAGGCAAAAGGTGTGGTAATATTAAAACACATTGTGGGAGCATTGTAATCAAAAATAAGTTAATGACGAGTTAAGTCGAAAAACTTATTTCGAAAAAAGGTTGTTTATCTCTGAAACCAATCCGAGTTCAGGAAATTTTATATAACATTAAAGACTCTATAAATATGGTCAGGAATTCAGCATTAACATCTTTTGGAATGCTCGCGAGCACCCGGTATAACGTTATAAAACAAAGCGTAACAAGGACAATGTTATAGAACACTTGCGAATGTATTTTTTAAATAAAGTATTAACTTTTCTATAATACCCATTTCACTTTTCTATAACTTCCGGTTTACATCCAGGAAATGTCGCGCTGATAAATCAAGCGTTGATGAAATTATTACCGCTCATGGGTTATATTATATTATATTGTAAATATTATTACGTCTTGCTGGGACTCAGTAGTCTTCAATTTAAAGAAACCAACCAGATTAAACTCCTACCTCTGATTTGTCTTAATTTAAGAGTGTATTATTTTAGATTGGGTGAATGATTATAAAGTTAAATATGAACCGCACATTTATATACCGCACTTGCTAATGTAATCTAGTTCTTAACCCTTTGACCGTTTGACAGCTCTGTATAAGCATTCAATTTTGAACCTCGCGTGTTTGTAAATTGATTTGGTTTTGTTTTTGATACGACGGCAAATATGTTGCCATTACAGGGTTAATTTAGTGCAGTTTCCCTTCAATAATGTTTCCTCAGAATACAACACTAATTTAATACTAATAACTAGTTATGTAATGTGATGGGATTACTTGAAATAACTTATATTAAGTTATAATATCTTTCCAATAAGTTATTAGTATTAAATAATGCTTTTTTAATCGCACTAATAGGCGCCAGTCACGTAACAAATCTAGTTATCTAAATTTAACTTCCTAACCAGACAAGTCTCAATCGAAATCGCCAAAAGTGTGCCTAAAGTGCACATTAAATAATTAACATCATAATAAGTTTTTAATGAAACGGGATTGCATAATGGGCATATTATTGGCTGTTGTTGTAATGCGGATGTACGTAATAGAATTGCCGATAGATCGATTAGCGAAATGTTTCACGTAGCACGCGTTAGTTTATTGATACAGTGACGTCTAAAATATGTATACATTTGAAAGTGTATGCCGATGACACAAGGATTAAAATCGTTCATATGTTTTTGGAGGCGAACGTACGAGAATGTTTGCAGTTTAGTCTGTTATGTTTATATGACGCTGCATTACTTAGATGCTCAGTTAGGCAAATAAATTGACTGACGTAGTATACATGTCCAATATTCCGCAGTGTTTGAAGACGAAAGTCTTTAATCAGTGTGTGTTGCCAGTGATGACATACGTTACTGAAATGGGCCTCATAAGAAGGCTCAAAGTCACCTAAAGGGCAATGGAGAGGCTTATGCTAGGAGTCTCTCTGCGTGATCGGATTAAAAATGAGACCATTCGCAGCAGAACCAAAGTAACCGAAATAGCTCTCCGAATCGCTAATCTGAAGTGGCAGTGGGCGGGGCACATTGCGCGTAGAACCGACGGCCGTTGGGGCGGGAAGGTTCTTGAGTGGCGGCCACGTACCGGAAACCGGAAGGCGTAGCGTGGGTAGGCCCCCCACAAGGTGGACTGATGACCTGGTGAAGGTCGCAGGAGTCCGCTGGATGCGGGTGGCGCAGGACCGGTCTTTGTGGCAATCTTTGGGGGAGGCCTATGTTCAGCAGTGGACGTCTTTCGGCTGATATGATGATGATGATGATGAGTATACATGGTGTTCGTGAGGAACTCTTATAATTTAAATCATGTGTTTATTAGGCTAATGGCCTGTTTCACAAACTCCGGCTAAACACATGTTTATGCGTTAGATGTCACCATGACCATGTCATGAGTCATGACCCCTTATCTGACTGATATATGTTATTTGAGGATGGTGAAACAGACCCTAAATGAACGAGTATAGTGCAAGGCCCTCATTTAACATGAACATTCTGTCCGTCACACGTTCCGCTCGAGCGACCTGACATGAGCGTCTGAGCGTACTTACGCCTCTCGAATCCGTTGTTACGCTTGACGCCCTGCCACTTACCCCGCCGATCGCACCGCTCGACGCTCGCCACTAAACAGGTGGAGGTAACTCACGCAGCACAGCGCCGACTCAGCGCCGGCGTACTCGGCCGGGTCGCCTGCTCGGTCATGCACAACAACACGGGACACTCACGCAGACAGTGCGCGCACAGGCAGGCGTGGCGGCACGGCAGGAGCGCGCGCGACAGCGGCGCCGCGGCGCACACGCAGCACAGCGCCGACTCAGCGTCGCCTCTCGGTCACGTACAACAACACGGGACACTCACGCAGACAGTGCGCGCACAGGCAGGCGTGGCGGCACGGCAGCAGCGCGCGCGACAGCGGCGCCGCGGCGCACACGCAGCACAGCGCCGACTCAGCGCCGGCGTACTCGGCCGGGTCGCCTGCTCGGTCACGTACAACAACACGGGACACTCACGCAGACAGTGCGCGCACAGGCAGGCGTGGCGGCACGGCAGCAGCGCGCGCGACAGCGGCGCCGCGGCGCACACGCAGCACAGCGCCGACTCAGCGCCGGCGTACTCGGCCGGGTCGCCTGCTCGGTCACGTACAACAACACGGGACACTCACGCAGACAGTGCGCGCACAGGCAGGCGTGGCGGCACGGCAGCAGCGCGCGCGACAGCGGCGCCGCGGCGCACACGCAGCACAGCGCCGACTCAGCGCCGGCGTACTCGGTCACGTACAACAACACGGGACACTCACGCAGACAGTGCGCGCACAGGCAGGCGTGGCGGCACGGCAGCAGCGCGCGCGACAGCGGCGCCGCAGCACACACGCAGCACAGCGCCGACTCAGCGCCGGCGTACTCGGCCGGGTCGCACTGCTCGCCCGTCACGTACAGTTGCTGGAACAAAACCGTGTCATTTAATAGACCATTTTATTAAAAAAATTCTTTTAACATTATTATTTTTTTTATTATTTAAGCCATTTTAATTTCCTTAATAAAAGGCCATAGTCGGATTTTCATAGTAAGTCAGCCTTTAAATCAACCAGACTCTAGTATTTTTTTGTGAGTACCTCTTATGGTGAAGAATATTTCTGCTGAGTATCAACGTCCTATCGGTGACAGTTTTTGACTTATGATTTTTTTTAGTTTTTTCTTTAATGTGTTGTATCTCAGGATGTATAAAAGCGAATTGCTTCAAATTTTGAAATAATGTTCTTTATTTAGATATGCATCGAATTAAAAAAAATGAATATCGATTGTCGTATAAAAAAAAGAAAAAAAAATACCAAAAAATTTTTCATATTTTTTTGTGTACCTATGAAGTAGTGACACCTCTATTTTCTTTTTCTAATTATAGACCATACATTGGCCTACTAGTTGCCTAAGTATCAAAATTTTCCAAGCGGTACTTCTTACCAAAATTCGGCAATATGTGTGGTCAAGTTCTGCATTCAATCGGTGTTTTTCAATGTAGTATACAAACTCTTCATTTATATTTGAGTTTTCTTATCAGGTTATCTTATTTAAGAGTAAATGCTAATGACAACTTAATGTCATCATGATGCAAGCTGTTTATTTCATTATTAATCGGCCGTTTATTATTTTAACTAGCGTAATTCGATATTATTTATGAGATATTCATTAAAAATAATATATTTCTTGAATATATATATATATATATATATATTATCGAGAGACATCCTGAGATACAACACATTAAAGAAAAAACTAAAAAAAAATCATAAGTCAAAAACTGTCACCGATAGGACGTTGATACTCAGCAGAAATATTCTTCACCATAAGAGGTACTCACAAAAAAATACTAGAGTCTGGTTGATTTAAAGGCTGACTTACTATGAAAATCCGACTATGGCCAATTACATTACATTAAAACTTCTTTTAACATAGAGATTTTTTTTGCCGATTCTACTTAGTTGATTCGATTCTAACAAAAAAAAAACCGGCCAAGTGCGAGTCGGACTCGCGCGCAAAGGGTTCCGTACCATTATCAATTTATTATTAAAAAAATACAGTTAAATCAACCTACTTCAAAAACTATAGGAGGTAATTTAATCAAACCAAAAATCGTTGATAGAGTTTATTAATGTGCATAACATATATTTTTTTTAGAATTTTATATCGCGTAGTTTAAAAAATAAAGGGGGGGGGGGGGACACATTTTTCATACTTTGAGAGCTGATATCTCGAAAATGATTTGCTTAAATAAAAATGAAATGTATAAACCTTCATATCATTTTCAAAGACCTTTCTATTAAAACCCCACACGCTTATATACAACTAAAAAATTTTTTTTATCCCCCAGTTACATGTATGGAGGGCCCCCACCCCAATGGTTTTTTTTTTAAATTTAGTATCATAATCCTGTAGCGGTTCATACAACACATACCCTTACCAAATTTCGTTACTGTAGCATTTATAGTTTCCGAGTAAATTGGCTGTGACAGACGGACAGACGGACAGACGGACAGACGGACATGACGAATCTATAAGGGTTCCGTTTTTGCCATTTTGGCTACGGAACCCTAAAAATAGAATGTCCCAAAAATTTCCATACATTTTTCGATCCTTCCATGCCGTTGTCGGCATAAAAAAATATTAAAAAAGGTAACGGACTGTAACAAAATCTTGGGACACTTTTTTTCTCCTACTAAGATCAAAAGATCCCAAGATTCTTAGTATAGGTAAATCATACCACTCAAACCGTAAAATACCATGATACACCGAACATGTCTATCTCTAGCCGGACACGCAATACGCACCTACTTGTAGCAACCAGAGTTGACTGCTCACATCGTTCATTCGTACAGCAAATTTAGCAAAAAAGCTTAAGGGTGCGGATCTGACGCGGAGCGGAGTGGTGCTGTGCAAAATTGACCAATTACATTATTCGAATTCGAAACACTGTGATGCGGTCTCATTGGCCAAGCTCTCACAGCTCCGCGTCAATGCAGCCGCACCCTGAAGCCTAATTTATATCCAAGTCGTAGGACTTGCGGTAGTAGTACCGCGACTTCAAAATTCCTCAATTTCGAGGATTTGTCTGTCACTCAAACCAAGATGTCCGACCGAGACAAATCCTCGAATTACGAAGTTCGCGGTAGGGCCGCTACTTAACAAGGCCTTACCTTGAGACACGAAAGATGCCCGTTAGCTTGCTTGAGGTACTGCGCGATGATGCCGCTCGGCAGCGGACACTGGTCATCCCGGATATGTACCACGCTCACCAAAGCTACCTGGAACCACAGTATTCAAAGTTTATGAAAATGTCTCCAACCTCGTCAGTTATCAGATACCAGTTCGAAGAGCTAAAATGTGTAGCTAAATTGTGATTTCAATCATAATAATTCTAAGTTTACAAATTTACAAGGGTGTAACTGTAATGAAATTGACCATTTGACCGTCTGTTTATCACTACATAGTATAAAATAAAGTCACTTTTTCTGACCCTATGTCCCTTTGTACGCTTAAATCTTTAAAACTACGCAACGGATGTTGATGAGATTTTTTTAAATAGGTAGAGTAATTCAAGAGGAAGGTTTTTATGTAGGTATAGTACCCGTGCGCAGCCGGGGCGGGTCGCTAGTATTATATATAGGGTGGTAACAGGTACGAGGCGGGGCTGAACCATATCAGCGAGATGGGGAAGGTTGTAGTGTATCTGGTAAACGTGTGTAAAGTCTCTACCGTGTCGTCAGGTAGTAACTTAGCTGTGTCGCGCAGGTCGCGCGCTTGAATCACGAATAGAGGGTAACAGATTCGAGACGGGGGCCCCAGTTGGAGGGACTAAACCATTAGTAGCAAACGTGTAGAAAGTCCCTACCGTGCCGTCAGGCCGTAGCCCAGCTGTGTCGCGCGGGTCGCGTGCTAGTATCACGACTAGAGGGTAACAGGTACGAGGCGGGGCTGAACCATCTGTGGCAAATGTGTGGAAAGTCTCTACCGTGTCGTCAGGCCGTAGCTCGGCTGTGTCACGTGGGTCGCGTGCTAGTATCACGACTAGAGGGTAACAGGTACGAGACGGGGCTGAACCATCTGTGGCAAATGTGTGGAAAGTCTCTACCGTGTCGTCAGGCTGTAGCTCGGCTGTGTCACGCGGGTCGCGTGCTAGGATCACGACTAGAGGGTAACAGGTACGAGACGGGGCTGAACCATCTGTGGCAAACGTGTGGAAAGTCCCTACCGTGTCATCAGGTCGTAGCTCAGCTGTGTCGTGCGGGTCGCGCGCTAGGATCACGGCTGGAAGGTAACAGGTACGAGGCGCGGCTGAACCATCTGTGGCAAATGTGTGGAAAGTCTCTACCGTGTCATCAGGCCGTAGCTCGGCTGTGTCGCGTGGGTCGCGTGCTAGGATCACGACTAGAGGGTAACAGGTTCGAGGCGGGGGCCCCAGTTGCAGGGGCTCCTCTGAACTCAGCCGGAGAGGCCGCTCATCGTGTGGGTTGCTTCTGCAAAAAGAAATGTAATTGTTAGTCTGTAAATTATAACTATTTATTATTTGTGTCTATGACAATGTTTTAGTTAATATTTACTATCTTTGAGACATAGGGTATTATGTTATGATGGAAAACATTGTACAGTCGCCATCAGATATATCGTCTCGTCTGGAGCGCTCAAAAATACCTGAACACGCATCTATCGTTATAGCAATAAAGGCGTGTTCTGATATTTTTGAACGTTCCGGACGATACGATATACAATACATATCTGAATGGCGATTATATGCATCACGGTCAGTAAGCATAATCATATTCCAAACTCGAGTCAGAAATCATTAAAAATTCTAAAAAATCCTATTGGTATATCACTACATAGTATAAAATAAAGTCACTTTTTCTGTCCCTATGTCCCTTTGTACGCTTAAATCTTTAAAACTACGCAACGGATTTTGATGAGATTTTTTTTAATAGGTAGAGTAATTCAAGAGGACGGTTTTTATGTAGGTATAGTACCCGTGCGAAGCCGAGGCGGGTCGCTAGTAATAGTACATAATAGTTACCTCCCTAGATAAACTATGTACTGTTATGCTATTTTTGTCAGTGATCAAAACACGTGCTTAACCTTTAGAAGGTATCAAAACATCTATTGCATCAATTACCTTGAAATTTAAAGTCCGTACGGCTAGGTTAACAGTTTCAACTTTGACATCCATCTGATAAAGATAGCATAAAAGAAGATAAGAACGTATTCGCAATGTCACACGTTTGTATAATATTCATGAACATTTTATATACTTCTGTACCTAACTAGACTATTACTTTTGCATATTTAAGTACAATGCTCTCTCATTCTTGAATAACCTTTCTTAGAAAATTTTGTTTTTAATTTTATAATGCTCGGTAAAAATCTGCAATCATGTTTATTTTAAAAACCCGCATGATGGTAACGTACAATATAAAGTGCTTGGCTTGTTTCTCAAAAGCTTGTAATTTGTAATACAAGTGGAAGTTTCTTTTTAACCGACTTCAAAAAAAGTAGGAGGTTCTCAATTCGACTGATTTTTTTTGTTGTATGTATGTTACCTGATATCTCCGAGAATCGTGAACCGATTTTAAAATTATTTTTTTTGTCGAACGTGTATAACCCCGAGATGGTCCCGGGTGGCACCAAGTTGGGGTCTGATGATGTGATCTTGGAGAAATCGAGGGATCTCTTCAAATGTTATAGGTACAAGTATCGCGCTTTTGGTAATTGTCATTCATTTACAAGAATTTTCATTCAGAAAGTAGGATTTGATTATAGCAAACTAATGATGGAAACCACAGATGATAAGATCTTGGAGAAATCGGTTGAAGTTGGTTGTTTTTAAAATTTTCATTTGGTGATTATTACGACATTAATTAGATAAGGACTTCCGCTTGTATTACATGTTTTTGAGAAATAGGCCCCTTGTCGTTTGGCGGATGAAACTGATTTACGGGTCAGCAGTGGAATTATGGGGTCAAAGTGGACCATAATTCAAATAGGTTGACCGGATGTGTCCAAAGACACTACATATACGATAGTTATGTGATGGCGAGAGAGTTATGTGCAGGGATCGGACAAATGTGCGTCATTGTTTGCAATAATATGGACATGACTCCAAAATTGATTAAATGAATAATCAAACGAATAATTTCTTGAAATTTGATTTCGAAGCTTTAAGGTGACTATTTAAAAAGGTTTTCATAGTTACCGGTGTCAAATATGTCATTTTCTGAAAATGACTAATTATTCAATCAACTTAGGAGTCATGTCCATATTCTTGCGAACAATGACACACATTTTTTCGATCTCTGGTTATGTGTTACATGCAGTTCATGACGATACTAGCTAGACTTATGTTATTAGTGGTCAAAGACACAGATTTCATAAAAAAATTAATAAAATTGCATAACAAATACGAGTATAGTCAACAAAGAATATGGTTTACTACCTTTCGACTTTATTACCTCTAAATAGAGTCAGAAAGTGATAGACCACATGTTTGGTCGATTGTACCTGAAGGTATGAAAAAAGTAAATATTTTTGTAAATAAATTAAAATACTTATAACTTACTATATTTATTAAAGATATTTAGATGATACACTATAAAATACATTTTGTTTATGAAAAATAATAACTAGCCATAGCCTGTCACAGTTGTTAATTAGTGTAAAAGGGTATATTTTTTAAATAGTTTCCTCCTGTTACATCGTGTTTATAGCGTGTATACTATTAGTTCGAGGAAAAACAATCAACAGGTAATCAATGAGGGTTTTCGATAATTTTTCTACCACCAGGGCGGCGCTTCGTACGCACCTGGTCTCGACAGCTGTCAGATTCATACTATTCATAGGCACCTGGGCCTAAAATATTGAAATTCTATTTTATTTGGAAGAGAATTGATTTTGTAATGGATTACGACTAATACATGGTCGTCGAACTGAAGATTGAACTCTAAAACAGGCGCTCAAAGTCACTGGTATTAAAAATAATTACTATAACTTTGTTAGTTTCATGAGAATTGACTTGGAACTATTTTATTTATTTATTTTAGGTAACAATATGCCTAAAGTAATGGTTTTCAGAATAAATAAACCTAATAAATATGTTGAAAATTAAATGCGCGTTTTTATTTTGACAGTTCGTTAAAGGGTCGGCTCAGTGCTGCCATCTCACCTCCCCATAGCGGGAGAAAAAGTATCAAAAACCCTCATTAATCATAATTATGAACTAAGCATCAGTTATTTGTAATTATAATTATAAATAATGATCAGCCTTTGTAGCTAAGTTGATAGTAACCCTGTATAGTGTTTACTAAGCTGGAGGTTCCGTGTTTGAATCTAAGCGAAGGCATTTCGGACTTGTTACGCCGCGGCCACGACATCAGTCTAAGGCGACCGGCTTAGTGGAAAACGTATGGTGCTCGTACCCATATCGGCAGCCCGTTCCAACTCATGGATTCGCTCGCCGCTGGTCGCCTTAAGGTGCATGCAGATCAAAGAGCATTCGCTGTTCTATCCCCCACTCTACGAAATCAACGAATCACGTTTCGTGTAACGATCGAATTTCGTAGAGTAGGGGGATAGAACAGTGAATGCTCTTTTGGTCTGCATGCACCTTTAGACCAATGTCGTGGCCGGGGCATTAGTTGTCACAGTCATGTACAGAAATTAAGTTTTATTAAGATAATTAATAAAAAATAAACAGTTTTTCAGGAAATGCTCACCTAAACGTTAGAATTGTAATAATAATTTTGAATCTGGAACGGTTGAATTGTTACGCGGATATATTTGTCCCATTTGACTATGTGACCTATATATTTCATAAGAATGTATCATTGTCAACACATTTAAAGACGATTATTTTACTTCGTATAGACAAAAAACAAAGACGAATGTAATAATATAACCACGTAATAAAAAAATCTTCAATATTTTTCGTTGCCTCATTCAATCTGAATAGTATTATTATAATCTGAATAGTATTAATATATATTAAAATCGAAAGTTGTCAATCCGCTTATAAATTCAACTTCCGAAACATAGACCTTTATTGACTCTCGAAATCTAATGAAGCAGAGAGATCAGTAAATCTTTATTCTTAATGTTACGTCTTAATGACCTGAAATAAAACATGTCGGATTATTTATTTACAAAGCTTTTCAAAATCCTAAAACACGTCGCATCTACTCAGTTACTTACCCAGATATATACTTCACTTGCCCAGTCTGTTGTGACTTACTGTATTCCCATCTGGGGTGGAGCCAATAAAACAAAGCTTCTGGAGGTTGAAAGAGCGCAAAGGTGCTTGCTCAAAGTTATTTTTTCCAAGCCATATAGATATCCAACAGAGGCCTTGCATAAAGAATGTAACCTATTATCCATAAGGAGACTTTATATTTTGGCTTGTGTCTTAAAACTACACTCATCAATAAAATATGACGCCGTCAATATAAATCGGAGGAGAAAACCTAAAGCTGCAAAAGTCCCCTCCTTGAATTCAAAATTTGCTAAAAGACAATTTTGCTACCAATCTGCCAAATTATACAACTATGTAGATGAACATCTAAATATTTATGCTAAAATAACTTATACCTGCAAACAAATAATTACACAGTGGATAAAATCATTATCATATGCCGAAATTGAATCCATCATGTAAGATGAACACGTTAAACTCAAACACACACACACACACACACACACACACACACACACACACACACACACACACACACGCTCACACACTCACACACACACACACATATGTAATAATAATAGTGTATAATGTACATAGCAATATTAGCAATAGAATTACTATCGTTAGAATAGGTCCATTTTGTTTCTAAGAATAAGTTTAAATTGTATTACTTTTGCCTTATATGAATTGTATAAGATAAGATAAAATATTTATTTAATTTTATTTAATTAAGTTTTTTAAGAATAATTATAAATTGGTTTGTAACCCTCCAAGATAAGTGAAGAGCGGAGCCTTCTGGCACAAGTAAATAATTTACTTAAAAGAAGACTTCTGTTCAGTTTCTACTAATGTATTTAAGAGTAACCAATAAATCATTTTCATTTTCATTTTCATTTTTCATTTTCATCACAAAGACTATGCCAAAAGAAACCATCTGTGTCATGTAGTATGGTATGTGGATATTTACGGAATCTTTCAAAAAGTTTGTACCTACCCACTGTGGTCCCGTAGTAGGTTATAGAGGTCCAATGACGATGATTGAATAATTTCATTATCATTATCCTAATTACTTACCTATTAGTCATATTAAGTCATGGTATAAAAATAATTGCAACTTGTTTTATAGAACATTTATTTTTGGTCATCTGAAGTCAACACAATGGATAAGTCCGTGTTACTTGTGTTATCAAGAAGCTCATTAGCGTAATACGCGACACGAGTTTTTTCAAAAAAAAAAAATTTGTACACGTTTGTTTTGCAATGAATATTCAAGTTGAAGGTATGCATTATATGTTTTGTGGTTCTTTTTAAATTATGAATACATAATATATTTACTAATGAGGTGCTACGCCAAGGCAGTTAAGTCGCAATACTATTTAGTGTTTTCTGATTTTTATCGAAACTTTTAACTGCAATGCCGGCCGATGCCAGTAATAAATGATATATGATAATGTTTATTAAAAACTCAATTTTACGAATAAATTAAGAAATTTTGCGTTGACTTGCGATTGTGGGCTATAGAAGAGGTCTACGCCTTGCGTTCAAAGGCGTAGAACACGCTACGAAAAAACTAATTTTTATTTAACTGTTTATTTATTTATTTTAGGTACACATTTTAAGTGTTTTTTATAAGAATTCTTATTTTTGAGACTTGATTGTCTGTTAAGAAGACCGATTGCGACATTGAAGGAATTCGTCAAGTGTTTCAAACACTATCACAGTTACTGCCAGATGTTGAAAATGTCAATACCGATAACTTACATGAGAAGATTTCTCACTTATGCAAGAGAATATATTATTATTCGTTATTTACCTAATAATAGTCAGCAATTGGAAAAAGATCCAGCTATCAAAATCTCGTATGTTAAAAAATACAGTGATTGCCTGAACAGCATTGAAGTCTGTAATCTGTCGAATGAAAATGTAGATAGTACCGTGCAGGGTAGTGATTGTTCTTCAACGAGTGGCCATAATTTTAGAAAGGATTTCATGGACTGCAGCAAAAGGTCCAAACTACTAACTCGCAGATTAGTGGAGCTAGCTAAGGTAGATCATCGATAAACTCTTGCTTAGTGAATCCAGTCAATCTCACATCAATTCTGTGGATGAAGTGTTATCTTTTATAAATAAGGCAAAGTTGAGTAATCATCAGTATAATTTGATGAAAAAAAATTATTAATATGAAGTTTCCGAATGCGTTACCATCCTATCAAAAAAAGTTGGAGGCTAAGAAGCTGTGTTATCCATCAGTGAGTTACGTATATGTTACGGAATCATCTGCCGAAATATAATCACAATATTTTTGGACCATACAACATGCAGAATACTAGAATCACGAAAAAATGTTGTAAAAAATATTGATCTCACTAACGAGTTTGTTTAAATAGAGAAATGGGGGTTTGATGGGAGTACCGGGCATAGCGAATATAAGCAATCATGTATGCAGTAAATTTGTTATAACTAGTTATGAATTATTACAAGTCATAAGGAGAGATGGTCATTAGGCGACACGTAGATTCTATATTTTAATTGTATACACTAATTTAATTACAGGTAGAATTATTTAAAATGTAATAAGATAATCATTCAGGACAGTAATTCGTTTAAATTAGATGTAATTAGTTTAAATATATAATTGTAATTATTACTTTATTTTTATTTTCTTACCGATATAATTTAAGTGCTCTAGTACTGTTACTGTTACAAACTATAGTTCTATAAACCTAATAAAATATCGTTATAGTACTATAGTTTGTTTATTAACTGTAATTTACTATAATATTTCATAATTACATGCTTTGGCATGCATTAATGCAGCTGTTAACTGCGCGAAATGCCTATGACCGCCCTTCTTAGGGCGCGGGACCACAGTGCTACCCAATTATTGGGCTAATCGCGAGACTTGCCGTCTTCCTATTTTGTTACTCACTTTTTTAATGATACGAAATTCATGGATAGTTAATTTAAAATTAAGTGTCGGTATAGGGCTGACTTTCTTCTTTGTTTTTATGCGAAATAATTATATAAAAATATATTGATATACAAATATGGTAACAAAAAAAGACAGGCAATTACAGTTGTAGTGCAAAATCCATTCTCTTCGGCTTTTCACCGAAACATCCGAATTCATATTGCTGTCACAATGAACATCAGTATATATTGCACTGAAGCTAATTGAGACAGGGAGATTGATTCGGGCGTTTCCGTGAAAAGCCGAACAGAAAGGATTTTGCACTACATCTGTAACGATCTGTCTTTATATTGTGTACTAACTTTTTCCGATTAAAAATATTGGTTACAAAATAGGAAGACGGTAACTCACGCATTTAGCGACTCACGCATGTACCATATTTTCCTAATGCTCAAATAACTTTCGATTTCGAAACGTTTCCGACCTACCCGCTTCCGAACAAGTTTGCCCCACATGTGAATCGATAGGGTCAGATGGGCTTGTCGGTTCAACGACTTCACCAAAACAAGACTTAAGTCGTCAAGGGCGCCCGGTTGCCGAATAGTTATTTTTTATAAATAACTGTCAGTGCACACGGAAAGGTACCTTGTCACGGTGTTTAAAATAGACTTTATTAAAGACCACATAAGGTATATTTGAAAAATCGTGACAAGGTACCTTTTCATTTGCACTGACACATTTATAGTGGATATTTAAATACAACAGTAAGAATACCTTTGTCACCACTCCAACTCTTCCTGCGGGTGTCGTAAGAGTCGACTAAGGGACTGAAGTGCCACTGACTGACATTATTTGATAAATAAGTACATTACTATAGAGGACGGGAAACGAAGGGTTACAGGCCAAGTAGATATATCTGGCCGAAGGAACTGAGGCCAGATAGGGATACGCGGCCTGTAACCCTGTTTCTCGCCGAGATTTGTATAGTGCTTTTCTCAAACTTGCCATGAAATAAAACGAACTGATTTCGCCGAACCATACTATTTAATTTGTAAATAAACCAATAGTACAGTATCGTAAAACCTTTAAA
>JALPQI010022185.1:0-11261 GCA_025490895.1 Thaumatotibia leucotreta
TTGTGTCAATTTATGTGTGTAATTGTTAACCTTTTTTTACTTTCAACTGAATATGTAATTGTATAGGTGGCCCATAAGGAAAGGGCATATTAACACCAGAAAAATGCATGTTTGCATAGTTTCAGTAGCATAATTTTGCATAAAACCAACGTGACTCAGGAGACCGTAACCACGCCAATAATAGACAAGAAAAAAAGAATTCACCTATAAGAGGTAAATCCACAATACCTACTGTAAGGTGAATTACCAATTCTTATCTCTCTTAAACCGCCAAAATGTTGAAATTAATCGTCATTTTAATGATTAAATATTTTCGTTATTAACATGAAACTAAACCATAAACTTTATAATCTGTTAAATACAAAATACGACAAAATATTTATTAGACTTTCGGCGAATTTGAACCTTGAATCAATATCAAATTTTGCTGGTGGTAGGATCTCGTGCAGGGTCCGCCTGGATAGCTACCACAGTCTTACCCGTTAACCTGCCGCTAAATAGTTAATACTGTGTTTTGGTTTGGGGTTAAGATAGCCGGTGTAATCACTGGCATAGATAGAGGCAATCCATCTAAGTCCTCAGGGTAGGCAGCACGTAGGCGATTTTTTGGTCACTATGTCCATGAGCCTCAGTTCCCGCTTTCCATCAGATGGGCTGAGAGCTCAGTTGTCTACCATCGTCACATAAAAAAAAATTACCTACATAGATTTGAGCATCCACATAACCCCCTATAGGTCTAGGACAGACATACGGAAACTTAGCTTTAATTAATTAATTTATAAACATAAAATGATTGGTAACTGATACTACAGTCTTGTAGATTTATCCTAACTAAAAATAATCATCATTGATGTTGAACTCTATTGACTGCTCTTATAGTTCAATTTTAAAATAGGTTTTTGTCTGCCTTGTTTATTAACACAAAGTAATAAAAGTCTATTTTTGGGACAGATTGTGTAGATATTGTACCTACTTAACATTGTATGAGAAGAACCAACAATTGTGATATATAACTGTTGTTGAGATGACTTGATAACGATTTATCTCATTTGTTTTATGTTGGTTTCAAAATATTTTATCAGTAAAATACGATGGCGGCGTGGAATTGATAAGTAATAGCAGTATCAGGTAAATGATCTAACCTTGGCCTTGAAAAACTTGTTGAAAGGATAAAATAGACTGGGAAAATAGCTTTTTTTATTGATATAATACTCAATACTTGACAAAAACTTATCAATCAAGAAAATGTATTGGCGTAATGCTACTTAGAAAGCAGAACAGCTATTATAAACCTCCGAAACTGAAATGAAAACATTTGCTTAAATCAAACTTTCGGTCCTTCGTACCGGATCTTAAACGATAACCTTTTTTGCATATTATAAATTAATCACTATCAATATATCAATCAATATAATTATTATTAGTATCATTTAAAAGAAAATTCATATTTTTGAGCACTCGATATTTCGGCACTGTTACTTACTAATAATGTAATAGTACATAACTATAGAGGCCGGGACGAAAGGGGTTGCCGGCTGACGATATACACGGATAGGTCTGAGGCGGGCAATCCCATACTTCCGGCCGACGTATGTATAGTGATTTTCTCAAACATGCAATGAAATAAACAACAAAAATATGAAAGTTTAATTTTTTTATTTGCATAGTGGCAGAATGTCATAATGCCTATGCCACAAACTTATGTGGAATGGAATTAAAAAAGAGCACTTTACCGGCCTAGGCCTTCAAGATTTGTATTAAATTCCATTAACAACCTCTTATCCAAGTCGCACCTGAAACGTCATACTTACAGCCTATTATAAGGAACATAACAACAATATTTCATTGCATGTTTGAGAAAATGACCATGTTAGCTCATAAACATATTGACTTTTTATCGTAGACCACTTTATTCTAGCTATAATATGGAAACAAACTTATTTTCAGATGGGGCGACGTGAACATGAAAGAGTTAAAAGAGATCTTCAGCTTCCAAGGATTCCGGCAGGTGGCAGCAAAGTACGCGGGCTTCGGCGTGAAAGAGATGGCGCGATCGTGGCTCGTGCCCTTACAGGTGGCGCAGCTGCGCAAGTTCGTGCTGTCTCTGTCCACCGCCGACGTGGAGCGCGGCCCCGCGGGAGTGAGAGCGCAGGCTATGGGGAAGGACGGTGAGTGTGTAGAGGACAGCAAGTGCTGGAGGAAGGAGATGGCGCGCTGCGCGAGCTCGTGCTGTCTCTGTCCACCGCGGACGTGGAGCGTGGGTGGGAGTGAGAGCGCGCTATGGGGAAGGACGGTGAGTGTGTAGAGGACAGCAAGTGCTGGAGGGAGATGGCGCGCTGCGCGAGCTCGTGCTGTCTCTGTCCACCGCGGACGTGGAGCGTGGGTGGGAGTGAGAGCGCGCTATGGGGAAGGACGGTGAGTGTGTAGAGGACAGCAAGTGCTGGAGGGAGGGAGATGGCGCGCTGCGCGAGCTCGTGCTGTCTCTGTCCACCGCGGACGTGGAGCGTGGGTGGGAGTGAGAGCGCGCTATGGGGAAGGACGGTGAGTGTGTAGAGGACAGCAAGTGCTGGAGGGAAGGAGATGGCGCGCTGCGCGAGCTCGTGCTGTCTCTGTCCACCGCGGACGTGGAGCGTGGGTGGGAGTGAGAGCGCGCTATGGGGAAGGACGGTGAGTGTGTAGAGGACAGCAAGTGCTGAAGAGAGAGAGATGGCGCGCTGCGCGAGCTCGTGCTGTCTCTGTCCACCGCGGACGTGGAGCGTGGGTGGGAGTGAGAGCGCGCTATGGGGAAGGACGGTGAGTGTGTAGAGGACAGCAAGTGCTGAAGGGAGGGAGATGGCGCGCTGCGCGAGCTCGTGCTGTCTCTGTCCACCGCGGACGTGGAGCGTGGGTGGGAGTGAGAGCGCGCTATGGGGAAGGACGGTGAGTGTGTAGAGGACAGCAAGTGCTGAAGGGAGGGAGATGGCGCGCTGCGCGAGCTCGTGCTGTCTCTGTCCACCGCCGACGTGGAGCGCGGGTGGGAGTGAGAGCGCGCTATGGGGAAGGACGGTGAGTGTGTAGAGGACAGCAATAATTGATTTAGTGCCGTTGGGTTCGTTTTTTTTTTTTTTTTTTTTATTTATTGAGAAACAAACAGTCGTACAGTTACAATGATCAAATGACTAAGAAAATATCAAACAGACCTTTAGTTTCATGACTTTACAGAAAAAAATAATACGTCGCTAATACACATCAAAAAAGTAAGTAGGAATTCACTATAGTTACAAACCATCGTAAATTTATGGAACATAATATTAAGAATATTAAGAACTGTTGCCACTTGAGTAAAAATTAGAGTTGAGATTTATGACATAACATACAGTGTACGGTCGGTTCTAACAATACGTATACGATTTTGATCCTTATACCTTTGGCATACGTTCCGAAATGTACACATATTATTAGACGTCACCGTACAAGACTTATTATTATATAACATTATATATTATTTGAATTTTATTTGAACGCCTGTTTCAGGACTGTTATTGTACAGTTAAAGATATCTACGCCTTCCAGTTTATCGTTATCATTAAATAATTTACAAACACGCTTAATAAATACATTCCCGGCATAACATGTCCGACTGCGAGGTACAGAAAAAAGGTTTTTCTTGCGACATTGACGCTCCCGTCTACGTGGAACTCTGAAGTTTATTTTATGCAGTAACGTTGGGGCCTCTAACATTGAGTGAATTATTTTGAAAAGCATGACAGAGTCAACCGCATCACGTCGATCACTTAGTTTTTGCATATTAAAATGTTTGCAGGTATCCGAGTAATCGGTGTAAGACTGGCCGGTCCGAAACGCGAGTGATTTTACAAATTTTTTTTGCACTCTTTCGAGTCTGTCAATATGAAAAGCGTGGCTCGGTTTCCAAACTGAACATGCGAACTCTAGATGACTGCGTACAAAACTATTGTAAAGGATTTTATATGTCAAAGGATTTTTAAAAGGCTTACCTACTCGCAAAATGAAACCAAGTTGTTTATACGATTTGTTTAAAATATTGTCAAGATGAGGAACAAAAGTAAGCTTATTATCCATTAAAATGCCAAGATCGCGAATTTGAGTAACTCTTTCCAACGTTTGCCCTAAAAGATCATACTTAAAGTCAATATTCGTTTTCTTTCTAGTATAAGTGATAACTTTACATTTGTCCAAATTTAAAAATAAATTGTTAGCACCACAGTAGGAAACTAGATTATTCAGATCTTCTTGTAGTTTAATGCAGTCATTTACATCTTTAATAATCCTGAAAATTTTTGTATCATCTGCATAAAGCAGCAAATTAGAATTTTTGACGCATTTTGAAATATCATTAATGTATAATGTGAACAACAAAGGTCCCAAGTGCGAACCTTGAGGAACACCTGAGCTAATAGACTTCCATTCAGATTGAAAACCAAGCAATACTACAGACTGGACTCTGTTCTCAATGTAAGATTTCACCCAACGGAACAAATCGCCGTGAATTCCCAGTCGCCAAAGCTTCGTTAATAAAGTGTGGTGACTAATTTTATCGAAGGCTTTAGCAAAATCAGCATAGATAGCATCAACGCTAAAGCCATCGTCCATAGCGCTTAAAATGAGATCGGTAAAAGTTAAGAGATTGCTTTCGACTGATCGACCTTTGAAGAAACCATGCTGATTGGGAATAATGATGCGGCGTACGACGCCAAAGAGTTGATCAGTTACGATTTTTTCCAATAATTTAGCGTGCGTTAAACGTGTCTTGATGGTTTACTGTACAGGGTGGAAATTATTTATGGGTCAGTGAGGGCAGCTATATATTGGACCGGTCATTGTGGCAATCTTTGGGGGAGGCCTATGTTCAGCAGTGGACGTCTTTCGGCTGATATGATGATGATGATGATGATGATGATGAGGGCAGCTACCATATCCAGAGTAGCTACTCGAAAATGGTCTTAGAAGATCTTGCCTCCCTTTTTAAATTAATGAAGATTGGGTTTACAGACTTTGGAATAAACTGGTTTTGGAATAAATTGGTAATTGGTAAAAAAATATATATACAAAAAATAAATAAAAAAAATATAGCAATCACGTGGTTACTAAATAAAATGTACGTGCGTGAAGTGAAGACCGATTCACCTCCTCAACATAGGCGAGACCCATTTCTCCGCGAAAACCCTTAGTACGCTGTTGGGGCTTATATTCAGGATCAAAAACTTGTATGGGACCAAAAAAATTGGACTATCGTAATATATTTATCAGCAACCACCTTTAGAATGCTGTTGGGACTCCTCATAACTCGATATAATGATGTGATTTTCTGTCGCATGATTGCTGGGAAACCGTCCATCCCAGCTTCGCAAAACATGCCCGACGCACTACACCTACCTACTAGACAAGCCCAACAACATTTTAAATGCGTTGTTGTACTGCACTCTCAACTCTCAGTGCATTGTCAGCCTCCGTAGCCTAGTTGGTAGTGACCCTGCCTACGAAGCTGGAGGTTCTGGGTTTGAATCCCGGCGAGGGCATTCTTTGTGTATTTATTTATCAAAAATATATGTTCCTTGGTCATGGCTGTCTATGTATTTAAGTATCTATATGTATTTATCTATTATATATATCGCAGCCTGGTACCTACATCACAAGCCTTAATTGAGCTTACCGTGGGACTAGGTCGATTTGTGTAAGATGTCCCAAGATATTTTTTTTTATTATTATTGTAGGCTCGCTTCGATTATCACATCTACAGTCTGCTCGAGTTAACACGTTGGCCTCCGGATACTGTTTCACTAAGTGCTAATACTATGCCGATCGAAATTATTAGATAGAACTCCTATGCCATTGACACGCATGTGTGACTGAACAGATTGTACTCTTATGCCAGTGACACAGCACTTGTGACAAAAACGTTCGTATTTCTATGGCATTGGCATAGGAGGAAGAACTTGATTTATGCTAGTGGCATAAGAATAAGGTTACTCTGATTACGTATATGTGTCGGCATAGGAATCAGATTTTGTTGGTCACACACGCTGTGGCACCGGCGTCGAATGTGTTAAAGGATTGACAGTGCGCTTTAAATAGCGTAACTTTGACCTCGTTAGAGCATCGAGCGGACTTATTTCCGTGGCTAACGTATTTCCGCGAACCGCCAACGCCCAGTTTAAACGCACAATTTATAATTAGGGTAAAGTGCTAGTAACTGGCCACCCTCCAGTAATTGGCCACCTTATATAAAAATGAACTATCTGTGTTTATAATAAGAATTCATTTTGGAAAAAGAAGAGTGATTGACATGACACATCGTTTTAAAATGAATTCTAACCGTAAGCACATAGAGTTCATTTTTATATAAGATGTCCAGTTACTGGAGATTGGCCAGTTACTAGCAATTTACCCTATTATGTTTCACGAAAGGTTAAATACACTGATTGAATTGGGATTTGTTTTTGAATCCAGGCACGTTGATCGAGGACTTCGTGTTCGACTGCCAGCCGGGCTCGGGCGCGGTGGGCGGGCGGGTGCTGCACGTGCGCAACGCGCCCTCCCCCGGCGCCACCTCCTCGCTCGCCATCGCCAGGATGATCGCCGACAAGATGGCCGACCAATTCCATCTCGCTACCAAACCCGCATAGGAGGCTTTTGTCTTTCATACATTATACGGCCACTATCTCAAGTAAAACACGAAGCACGATCACTGTTCCAATTTCACAGGGATTTATAGATCGACATCGTTGACGAATGCGGCTTCTCTATAGGACTATTCATACCGGATATAATCGCCGACAAGATGGCCGACCGATTCCATCTCACTAGGGGCCTTTTTTATTGATAGACACTTTAAAACACGATTTACTGCCTCAATTGCAACGTCACGTCATCACTCGCCATGATCGCCGACAAGATGGCCGACCAATTCCACCTCGCTACCAAACCGTTATAGGGTCTTTAATCGAGGACTTCGTGTGCGACTCCCAGCCGGGCTCGGGCGCGGTGGGCGGGCGGGTGCTGCACGTGCGCAACGCGCCCTCCCCCGGCGCCACCTCCTCGCTCGCCTCGGCCCCTCGGCCTTTTTCCTTAGATAGCTACTTTAGAACGCGAATATAAAACGGTCTTCCCGCTCGCTATCGCGGCCGACCAACTCCATCTCCCTAGGAAACCCTTATAAGGGCCTTTTTTATTGATAGACTAAAGTGTCTATCAATAAGTACGACTTAATACGACCACTACCTCAATTGCTACATCACGTCATCGCTCGCCATGATCGCCGACCAGTTCCATCTCGCTACGAAACCGATATAGGAGACTTGTCTTTCGTAGATGCACACAAAATTATATAGGTACGGTCACTAATTATACGGTCACCATCTCAATGATACAATGAACAAGGATTTATAGATCTACATCGTTGGATGTGAATGCGACTTCTCTATAGGACTATTTAAACCGGATAATATGATCGCCGACGAGATGGCCGACCGATTCCATCTCACTAGGGGCCTTTTTATTGATAGACACTTTAAAATACGATTTAATACGGTCACTACCTCAATTGCTACGACACGTCATCGCTCGCCATGATCGCCGATTAGATGGCCGACCGTCTCGCAAGAAAACTCTTATAGGGCCTTTTCCCTTAAATAGCTACTTTAGAACACAATATAATACCATGGTCACTGTCTCAACAGCTGCACTGCCGGTTTGTAAATAAACCCTAACTTTGTACAGTCGGTATCAGATATATCAGGAGTATTTGTACGTTGAGTACATTAACTGCTCCTTTTTGTATGATAAACTTGTATCATAATATAATAATTAATAATATTGACATTTGAGTTAGAAAAAAGGTAGAATCTATGTCTTCTTGTCAGTCAAATACCTATTGCTCGTAATTATTATCGACTAACACCAAACATTAAAATATAATTATAATAACTTAATGACGCAGCTAAAGTATGTAAAAATGTATATATTAGATACGCTTTGTTAAGTTTAACCTACTCTAGATACTTATAGACAACAAAACTAGACATCGTAAGTGCACTATTTCCGCGAAACACAATGAGACGTCTTGGATTCGTTTGTCTGTGACTGCCGCAGTAAAATTGTCTAAAGCCTACGTATACTTATCAAGTTATCATATCTATCTAGTAAACAATTTTCGACCATCAAAGTGTTTCCTGCCTTTAACAGCTGTGACCTTGATTATAAATATGTAATAAAATCTTTCCATGTAGGTACATGTGCAATAATAAAGTGGTAACTTAAATATTGTCACCGTCTTCAATTCTACCGCGAACTCCGAAGTTTGTAAATACCGGGAATTTGCCTCTGTCACACCAACGAACGTGTCATTAGAGTGACAGAGACAAATCTTCGAAATTTGCGGAGTTCGTGGTAGGGCCGCAAATTTGTATACAAAATGTATGTCTGCATATACTTTTATATTATTTTTATTTGTTTAGTATGTATGGTGCTAAAATTGTATTCAAAAGATCTTGAATTATAAATTGTTATACGGGTTATACCATAATATCGAATGTGGAATACAAGATATTTAAAGTTTTGTTATGTAATGTAATGAATGATTATACATATTCCCAACGTTATATTAGTTTTTTATTGAATCATCTACTTTTTAGCCTCGATTTTAGGGTGTCAGTCCATGAGTCCACCAGAAATGCTATGTGGAAGCGTTTGATACCTAGATACTCGCCATCAGCATATCGTAGCGTCAAAAATATCTGTGTGTTCAGATATTTTTGAGCGCTCCGGACGCAACAATAATATAACTGTGCGGTTAAGAGGAATTTCTTTCCACGTACAGTCAACAAAAAATGTGGTCTGCCACTTTTCGACTCTATTCGATCGTAATAAAGTCGAAAAGTGGTAGACCGCATTGCCAGGCGTTTCTATAAAGAGACGACAGTGTTAAAAGTATTAAAAAAGGACTTCATAGGGTCAGCAACACGCATGCGAATCCCTTTGAGATGCAGGCGTCGGTAGACTACGGTAGCAGCTTACCATCAGGGTCGATTGTAAAAAAATTGTACACAATTAAAGGCCTTTAATGAAAACATCGTAATTTTAGTGTTACGAAGATAATTTTGTGTAACAACTTTTGTCACTGAAAAAAGGGTGACAAATTCAAATTTTCTATGAGCGATCAACAATACGAACCTGTATCTTTTAAATTGTCCACTCTTACTACTGCCGAAGGTTGTTGGACAGACTATACCACATAGTTTGTATGACTAACTTTCGTAACACAGTTGATGCAATCGTGATTTTTGTTTTGAAGGCCTTAACCATGTACAGTCAAAGACAAAATAAGGTGTACCTACTCCTACACAAAAAAATGTCCCAGTGCACTCTAATTTTGTGTAATAACTAATAAGAACGTCGTATTTATTTATTTAAAAAATTATTATGTCGTAGGTTTAAGTGCCAACTGACATTCTTTTGAATCAAACCTGACATTGTAATTTTCATATTTTAATTTAATGTATTAATTTTATTTATGATCAATAATGTAATTCTATATTATTTTTTATTTTGTAATAATTTACATTCAATAAATGTTATTGAACTAGTATGTTAGTAGTACCTAATGTCATGACATAAATTGTTTATAAAGATTTACCTAGTGTACCCATGCATAAGCTGACAATGTATAATTAGTACAAATAAACGATCTATCTATCTATTTATTTATATTTATGAGCGGATTATTTCGATACTTATTTTTGCACTTGACTGTACAAATTGTTTGCAATTGACCTATCAGGCAGGGCTATGCTAATTTACCATCGTCGTGGATTACAAATAATAATGAGGAAAAATAAGAAATAAATTAATAATAATAATAAAATTTGTGACTGTAAATAAATTAGTTATATTTTGTTTATGTTCTATCTATTACACAATATGATCCAGGAAGACGAGTAAAGTAATCGGACAACACAATATTTTTACATGATTTAAAATATAGAAGTTATATTAAAAACATTATAATCATTTTATAAAAATAATCTTTCTATCACCATAAAAATAAATAATACTAACAAAAACTTATTAAAATACGCCATCTTCTACCAGTACCTATCTAATACTTTTAAATCCTTTTTTGACATACATTGTCGTTTGAAGAGTCGTATAATTCTTATACAGTCATACATATCTATAAATATTTATACATTTTAGATATGTCCGAGCGGGCCCACGGCCCTACCGCGAAAAACGAAATTCGTAAATTTCGAGGATTTGTCTCTTTCACTCTAATGATAATGACGCCAGAGAAAAATCCTCGAAATTTTCGAATTTCGATTTTCGCGGTAGTAGGCCTGGTTAACATACTTTTTCCATTTTTGGAGCTATGTTTTTCCAGTGGCTGTGAAACAGCCTGTAGAATCATAAATAGCCTATTAGTATGACTTAAAACGGGATATTTACCATGTAAATTTTAATTATTAAGCATTATTATATATTATATTTCGGCACTGTTGCCAAAGAGTCATGTTGCCATGTTCACGAGTTACTCCGTGATGTGAAGATGGCATTAGCAACAGTGCTGACTGCTGACGTATCAGGTGCTCAATAATTTCAATTTACCTACATGGTAATTATCCCGTTTTAAATCATACTAATAATGTAAATTACCATGTAAGCTTAAACACTCACAAATAGCCGTCTAAACTCAAGTAATAAATACAAGTAATCAATCATCATCAATTTTTATTATTTCGTTTGTGTGATGAATGATCACTGATAGGGGCCCTCAGGACACAGGTACATAATAATTAAGCAGACGTTTCCAATACCTTTAAAGTCGCTTAAATCTTCGATTGTTATAAGTATAAACACTTATAATAATTGTAAGTATAAACACAAAGCATAATAATATAGTGAAATCGTCATTCAATACGTTTTTATACAAAGCTAGAAGCTAAATAATTTTATTTCATTTCAATTTTGTAGAAAATCGCATCATTAAAAAAATCTACTTAAAGCTATAAATCTGGTTCATTGTTTGACAATATGTAAGCATGTATAGTTTTGTCTTTTTTTTCGTATGTAAGGAATGCTTGTAAATGTAAAATCAGTAAAATCGAGGAACATTAGTATTTATGGAAGGAATCTTATGCCAATAATTACTTGCAAATAGTACCTTGTCATTTCAATAAAATTCAATTGTTGTTGCACATTTTAGATTTACATTTAAAAATAATTATTAAAACAAAATAACTTATTAG
>JALPQI010022186.1:0-12932 GCA_025490895.1 Thaumatotibia leucotreta
AGTGTGCCATCTAATATGACATTTCGTATGTTACAACGCGCACGCCACGCACACGCGAACGCCACGCACACGCGCACGTGCACTTGTTACGCACGCATCCTGTGTGGCTGGGCCTTAAGATCGTGGATTCAAATCTCGCATTGGTCAGTAATTTGTTTTTTTACAATCGAGGACAGTTACTTACTCACACACATTTGTTGTCTTTATACTTGGTCCAGTACGCTCAGCACATGATTGGTGCTACAATATGTCCCCGCGAGATACTTAGATTAGAGATACGGAAGTAGTTTCAATACCTAGACGATTCAAAAGAGTTTGTTGCTATTCCAATTTGAATAAAGAATTATTTGACTTTGACTTTGATTATGCGTCCCTCTTATATTAATATAGTTAGTAAAAGACAGGAAAGGGATGGGTAGCGGGAGCATTCCATGGGCTGTCCCGTGCAAACGCGTGTATATTTCGATAATTTGAGTTTTCTTCCGAGTTATTAGTTATTACATACTCGTATATTTTTGAGTCATTTTTGACTCCTAGTCATGAAAGGGAACTTCGATAAACCCACAATTTTGAGAAAAACCGTGTTCGTACGGGACATAGGTGGACTTTTTCGTGGAATGCGCCAGCGCGGTGTCCTTGACTGTACATCTCTTTTAAGTTCATATTCGTAAATTGTAAGGAGAAGTTTTAACAAGCTTCGGGAAAGTAGGTATATTATGAAGAAAATAACTTATTTCAAACTTATGTCAGAAACCAATATACAGGGTGGCCCATTCAAATCGGTCAGTATGGGAAAATCTGAAACTGTAAGACATACGAAGATTTGTTCTTAGTAATCAAGTCATTGATTTTGATAATAAGGAAAACTGCGTTGATAAATATGAAAAAAAAAATTCTTAACATTTACACAATAAACACCAAGTAAAATAAACTAAAGTAGAATAGGTTAGTAAAATAAGTTTATACGAAAACAATGAATTCCATTCATTTTAGACATCATGTTTCTTGGAGACATTTACTGCTTAAGACCTATACAAACGATATCTGAATAGAAATTAATAGTGTATGTTTATTTTTTCAAAACAACCGGGTTCGATTCCTTAGCTGGTTACATTTTTTTTTTCAAATGTATGAATGCAGTTTTTATTTTTATCAAAATCGGTGACATGGTTCCTAAGAACAAATCTTCGTATGTCTTATAATTTCAGACTTTCCCATTCTGATATTTTAAAAACAAACGGGTCTTAATCGCGTAAACTTACGTTTAATTATATCCTGACGTTTCGGGCATGACGTTACACCCGTGGTCGCAGGCAGACACCCATACTGACCGATTTGAATGGGCCACCCTGTATAACCTGTAGGTATTTATGATCTTCACATTATATTATGTATAGAAAAAGTTTTTATTTGCAAGCGGGTCGGTTGTTGATATAAGCAATTACGTTTGCCCCTTCAAAAGTGTCAAGCGCGTTGCCAACTTTTTAAAACAGTTTATATTATACATCCAACCAAGCGTTCCAAGACCGGAGTAACAGATGTGGGTATGAAGGCCGCCAAGCTCAAGTGGGAATGGGCGGGGCACGTCTGCCGAATGCATCCGTCGTATTGGGCTAAAATCCTAACTGACTGGGAGCCACAAGATGGCCAACGGAGCAGAGGCAGACCAAAGAGGAGATGGCGGGACGACATGGACGCGTGCGACGTGAGGTGGAGGGAACTGGCCTTGGATAGGGACGATTGGAGGAAGAGAGGAGAGGCTTTTGCCCAGCAGTGGGACACCAAATAGGCTATAAAAAAAATACATAAGTTAAATCTAACTAATCTAGTAAGATTTTATTATTGTTGTAGGAGACAAAATTAACCAAACTCCACTTAGACAAAGTAACAGGTAACAGCTAGCAATACAAATTAACAAACTTAATTTAATAACGCTCCCACAAAATAAGAATTAATCCATCCATGCATTTACAATGTTTAATGAAATATCAACAAATTGGTTATTAAATGAGTGGCGGAAAACTGCGAAACATTTCACTGTCAAAATAATTAAGTAGCTGAAAATGACTCGATTGGATAAAATGTACCGACCGCAGATAATTTATTGATGATTATGCCACTTACAAGTTTACTAGTCATGAAATTATTTTTCAGGTTTTTGCGGGTTTACGGATAGTTTTCAATATCTTTATTTATATCTCCGCACAATACTTAAGACGTGATTAAACTTTTTCGGCCGTATGGTGCGGCAGTAAGAATACATTTGCCACCACCCCAACTCCTCCTGCGGGTGTCGTTTGTTACTATTCCAATTTGAATAAAAAATAATTTGACTTTGACTTTGATAGGAGAGGCCTACGTCCAGCAGTGGACTATCATAGGCTGATGATGATGAGATATGAAATTATTTTTCAGGTTTATGCAGGTTTTCAATATCTTTAATTAGGTATCTCTCCGGAGAATAAGACGTGGTTGAGCTTTTTCAGCCGTGTGGTGACGGCAGAAAGAATACATTTGCCACCACCCCAACTCCACCTGCGTGTATCGTAAGAATCGACCAAGGGATTGAACTTCACCTATTAGGGCATTTAAACGATGATAAATGCATGTGCCTTAAATGCTTCATATACCAATTTTAAAATAATTAGCTTATCTGAATTATTTGCCTAATTTTAAGACAGATTGACATTTATTAGGGCTGAGTGTTCACATTTTCAATGTCCCAATATGTGACATTCAAACTTGTACTGTGGTGCCATCTATTGGAACTGCTGGCAAAAGCGCCTGACACTTACTCGTACAATAGAGTTGACTAAGAAAATTTGCAATTTGGAGAAATTTTGATATTGTCATCCTATAAAAGAAATACTACTAAACAAAATTTACAAACTTCTCTCCCAAAACACATTCAAACTTGTACTGAGGTGCCATCTATTGGGACTGCCAGCAAAAGCACCTGACACTTACTCGTACAATGGAGTTGCCTAAGAAAATTTGCAATATTAAGAAATTTTTATATTGTCACCCTTTAAAATAAATACTATTTAACAAAACTTACAAACTCCTATCTCAAAACACATGACAAAACTTTATGTAGATTTACATAAGAGAAAAATGTCGTGATTCAAAAAAATATTCTCTATTAACATGTTAGGTACTGGCACTTCCACCTTAGGGTCTCACCAAACCAGTCGACGCGGAGTCGGCTTTCGCCGAGTGTTTTACACCACACTATTCGCATTTAGCCGATCGACCGTTTCCGCGGTTGAACACCTGCGTTAAGCAGTCTCACCCTCCTTGCAACCGTAGAAAGGCTCGATCGCCTGCGATTTGCTATCGCGACAATTGTAAAGCGGCGGTCGGCTCTCCCGTGCTCCGTCCTGCCGTCGAGACGTCAGACAGCACGCGTACAGCCGCTGAGTCCGACGAACAGATAGATAGGACAGCGGTTGATTCGCAATCGTAAATCTCATTTTTGGAGACTAGTTTTTAATAACAACCTGAGTTTGAAATTGAACAGACGTGTATGATTACGACAGTATTAATTCGTGTTGTCAGATCTATTGCGGATTTTAATGTGGGTAATAATTCAAATGAATAAATACAAACGCATCAGTAGCTACTTCGGCCGTCATCGGCTCTGTTCGGCCGTCGTCAGCTATGTTCGGTCGTCGAAGACGCTGAACGGCTTCCGCCAGCTCTGACCGGTCCTTATCGTAGTTACTCGGCCGTGATCGGAGCTGTTCAACTCTTTCCGGCACCGTACGGTGGTATTAGGAGATTTACGAATGCGAAAGTGTGCATTAGGCTGCAAACGGGGTCGTACGAATGCGAACAGTTTTACGGCAAAACGCCGTTTTCCCGTCGAAAGACGTCGTTTCGCGTGGGCCGAGCCGATTTACGATGTCCTCGCTCTTATTGCGTTGCCATAAAGCTTTTTCCGTACGCGATTAGCCGAAATGGCGTCGACTAGTTTGGTGAGACCCTTACTCGTACAGTTTAATTGACAACCTCCTTTTTTTGAAGTCGATTAAAAAGACGCTACTTAAAACATTTGACCTGGTGAAGGTCGCAGGAATCCGCTGGATGCGGGTGGCACAGGCCAGGTCTTTGTGGCAATCTTTGGGGGAGGCCTATGTTCAGCCGTGGACGTCTTTCGGCTGACATGATGATGATGAAAACATGACAACTTACGCACCTACAATTTCAAAGCATTACCTGTTTTAACCCTTTACCTACGGGGCCCTGTATCACTCCGTAACCTCTCAATACGGGCATGTTTTTTCGAGAGCCGGTGTAAGGCATAACTTCACTTACCTGGAACTTTTATAGTATTGCAGCTACACACTTGAAATTTCGCACACATATTACATATGTTGTCTTTAATCAATAAATAATCACATATAGTAATAATATACCCTTTTTTTTATAATATCAAGTAATATATCAGTCACTAAGAATTTGAAGATTTATAAGTTACCACTCGCGAATTTCACAAGTTTAAGTGTAAGAACATTAGTTTATGGTATATTTAACACAAACAAATACTCAAAAGATTATAATTATTACAAAAAAGCATAAATATCAATCAATAAAAACCTTGCAAACAAACAATTTCTCACATATGAAAAATAGTGATGTGCGTCTATCGACACAGTTGTCGATATGTCGCATCGATTAGGGAAAAAATCGAACAATTATTTGAATCTAATAAGGTTTTATGTGTATAATTATTTAATTTTTAAACTTATTAGATTGTATAGTTAGTAAGAGTGGACACTAAGGTATCGACAAATCTATAAAGTACGGGTATTCTCTGATCTGTCTCTCACAACAAGTCGATAAAATTTACAACATCACTATTGTCCGCCATATTGATTTCAATTTTTGGCACTCCTGCAGTACGGGTGTCAACCCCAGTTGCCAGCAAAAAAAGCGGTAGTTTTAAAAATATATCTATATCAGAGCCATCTACCGAAATATTAGGGTATTTTTTTCTTTGCGTCTATACTAATCCCAAAGCATATTGTGACCGCTATTACCAAGATACAAGGTCTATTTTTGAATAAAAAAAATATTAAACATGACCAGTACTTCGATCAACTATAGTTGACACCCGTACTGCACGGCTGTTGCCTTGGTGGCAACTCTGGTTGACACCCGTAGGTAAAGGGTTAAATAATCCCTTCAACCAGCCAAATAAATTAAATTATAGAGTAAATATTCTAGAAATTGCTAATAAAGTATTTTGGTATCATTACCAGGCATTAAGGTGTCGAGACAGCCGGCGGCATTTCAGGCACTTTACCCATCTGTCTCAATTGTCTTATTTAGCTTTGTGGTATTTATGGGCCAAACTTTAAAGTAAAGCAATTATTGTAAAAGGAGTTAAGCTTAAAATAATACTTCAGTTAATATGATGCTAATGTCGATAATGGGCACGGATGTCATATATACCTACCATAGATCAAGCAAACGTATCTACTTAGCGTGTCAAATGAACTCAGTGAAATCCACTGAGTTGTCCGTCTTTAATCGCAGCTTGCAGCTTTCGGTCAAATTTTGTGAGTTGAAGTGAACAAAAACATTAATAATGCCTCCTTAAGTAATATTAATGCAACAACACAAAAAATATGAATACTCAAGGGCCTGAGACATATTTAAAATCATAGGCAAGTAACAACTGCAGTACAAAATCTGACACGCACGGCCGCCATACAAATGAATGAACTAGTTTCTTCTATCCAAATCTAATTCTGTGACAGTGGGCTTTGAGAGAGCCTACTACACCATGCAGAAAAGTAATGCAAACATTCGTTTATACATGGGTGCAGAAAATTGTGGAACTCTGTGCATAAGTTTTACAATAAAAAAAGCGCAATTCTTACAAGCCTAGCCAAGGTGCCATTCTGCAATCGTATACGATAAGCGATAAGTCACGTGACCATTTTAATGTACGGAAAATGTCACGTAGATAAAGACATTTTGTGTGAAGTGCTTCATACAAAATGTCGTCATCGATCGGTCACAATGAATGAAAAAGATGTTTTTTTTTAAGATTTCGTGATTGGCCCCATAGTAAAAGTTGTTCAGTATAGCCTACTAAATCACCCCGTTCAAGGTTTTCAGTGGGTGGTGTAACACCCTGTATACTTAAGTAAATAGGTACTGTAGACGGTTCACTTTCCTGACAAATACAAAAACTTGTTACAAATGTAGTACATATAATTATTTTCCCACATACTTGTTTTTATTTTTATTAATTTACCATATATTTTCCCGTTTGGATATACCTAATTGTTATTAACTTTACGCGGAAGTTTATTGGGATAGTAACTTTTTTTTACATTTGTAATGTAATGTTAAGGTGCATTCAGACCAAACGACCATTCGCTATTCTAACCCCCCTCTCTACGAAATTCGATCGTTACACAAAACGTGATTGGTTGATTTCGTAGAACGGGGGATAGAACAGCGAATGCTCTTTTGGTTTGAATGCACCTTTAGTACGCCGACGCCCATCGTACGTACGTCCACAGATGCGAAGAAAAATAAGTTCGAAGCGAGTCTTAAGTCGAATCTGTACTAAATATAGAAATTCGGGAGTTTCCATACAAATACCAAGGAAGAAGATTACTCCCTACATCCTGGACACACTATTAAGGTGGATTCACACCAAGCGAGCGAATGCTCATTCTATGCCCCACTCTACGAAATCAACGAATTTCGACGAATTACGTTTTGTGTAGCGAACGAATTTTATAGAGTGGGGATAGAATGAGCAATTGCTAGTTCGGTTTATACTACGTAAAAGTGTGAGCGTATATTTAGTAATTTCCGCTTTACGAATAAATATACTTTGTTCCATACAGGTGACACTCAGGAAAAAACATTGTTTTTTAAATCAAAATGAACATCGAAATATCAGATAAACATTCGATTTTATTATTACGACGTCGGTAATAATAAATTCGAATATTCTTTGTTAATTCTGATATTCCGTATCCATGTATAAAAACTTCTTATTTAGAATATATTCATCCATGTAGTTTTTCATCCTATGTTTTTATCATAAAAATACGCTACATTAGAAAATATATCAGTATAAATTATAAGGAAAGCTAAAAGAAAATATTAAACGATTACGTCAGGATTATATTTGCGCTCAGCCGTTCTGTCGTACTCGTATACGAGTAATATTGAAATATTTCCTTACATGTTTATTTAACTCATGTTTGAAGTAATACATTGTTATCGAGTAGGTAAGGCTTTTTTATGATTTACTCGTTATTTCATACATACAATCTTCATGCCATGTTTTTTGAAGCACATATCAATTCTCAATTATGTATTTCTAGTAGGTAGTCACAATCAATTATTTTTAACTGACTTCAAAAAAAGAGGAGGTTCTCAATTCAACTGAATGTTTTTTTTGTTGTATTTATGTTACTCGATATCTCCGAGAATCGTGAACAAATTTAAACATTTTCTTTTGTGATCGAACGTGTACAACCCCGAGATGGTCCCATTGGCACCAAGTTGGGGTCTGATGATGGGATCTTGGAGAAATCGAGGGATCTCTTCAAATATTATAGGTACAGTGGCGTTCAGAATTGCATGGACAATTTATGAATGAATTCATTCTTAACTATAACTTCATTTTGAACTTCACTCTACATGTATGGCGCTTTTCGTAATTTTCGTTCATTTACAAGAGTTTGCATTCAGAAAGTGAGATTTGATGATAGGAAACCAATGATAGAAACCACAGATGACAGGATCTTTGAGACATCGGTTGAAGTTGGTTGTTTTTTATTTTTTTTATTTGGTGATATTAATAGGTAGCACTGTGGTAATGAAGCTATCAAGTAATAATTTCAAAATGAAAGCATAAACTACTAACCCCCTTATTCATAAACGTCTGCTAACTTAACAAGCCGCTAAGTATAGTTTGTCCCTTTTGCTCTAATGGATACATTGTTAAGACCGAAAGGGACAAACAATTATTAGCGGCTTGTTAAGTTAGCAGACGTTTATGAATAAAGGGGTTAGTCTATTGGTACTTATCAATTAGAAAACTACACGCATCATACTCATACATAAATCAAACTAATGTTGACATGCACTACCATCTCAATAAGAACTTAATCTTAGTCTCAATATTTGATAGCTCTCGTAAGAGTCATAAGCATAGTTCTTCGGTTACAGCGGTGATTATTCATGAATTAAAACTATTTAAACGAATTACTTAGCGTATATGAATTAAATTTAACTAAAAATACGCCGTTCTGACAGTCATTCGTACAACACGTAGCGGTGAAGTGTCGAAACATCGGGATATAACTATTTTATTTAATTAATTTACGTGATATAATCCGTTTAAATAGTTTTATTTTATTTTATAGACGTCTGGTTGACGTAACTAAAGACCGAAGAGCTGGCGACTTCCTCGCACAATCCTCGATACAGCGAGGAAATGCCGCCAGCATCCTCGGTACAATGCCACAAGGGCCACTCTTAGATATAGGTTAGGTTAAGTAGATTAGTTAGATTTAATCTATGTACATAAAACGTAGTTTAAAAAAAAATATATAGATAGAGGTACTACATTTACATCGTATTCTACATTTCAGATTATGAAAAAAAAAACTTAAAACTCCGTAGTCAGTCACCACTCATAAAATAGGTGTTTCAAAAATTGGTAGGCACCAGACGCAATTGTAAATACGATTCTTAAAACTGTCACGTATTAGGTATAGGTACTTAAAGGGTGTCCCCGAAGTAAAGAGACAAATTTCAAATTTTGAACTATTTGAAAATATTTTTAATTCTTTAAGAAAAATTACTGTCATGGCCACCGTTTGTCTCAAATCTGTAAAATTTAGTGGGAAATATGATTGTATTATTGAAATTTTAGAAATGAAAAGAGCTGATCACGTGGTATTCGCTAAAGAGTTGTTCAGAATTATGAATGTTATGGAAAAACGGACACGATATCTAATTTTTCTTCAGAGGGAGTAAGGAGAACTACTTTGTATTGAATTATAAAGCGTTTTGAAGAATCACATGAACACATTTTCAAGAAGATTCCGGGAAAAAATGTACTATTTCCGTAGCTATGAACATAAATAAGGTAAAAAAAAGTGTATGAACGGAATCCTTCGATGTCTGTTAGAGCTGCTGCGGATAAATCTAAAATATCGAAGTCAAGTATAGCTCGTATTAAAACATGCGACTTAAAGCTTAAAGCATTTGCAAAACTGTCAGCTCCTAAGTACTTTAAGGACCAGGAAGTGCGAGCTAAAAGAGGATGCCGAAGAGCGTATGAAAAAACACTGAAAAAAGTTCTCATAATTGATGATGAGACTTACGTGCCCGTGGACCCAACGGATATTCCTGGGAAGCAATACTAACATGTGACTCGACGGGACTCCGTAGATTATTCGCAAAAACTTGTAGCAAAGGTCATATTTTTCAATAATATCTCGTTTGACAAGCCATAGACCAAAATGGCAATACATCTTAACAATACATTTGCACAGGCTCTATGACCGCACGTATTTATTTGAGAGAATGTGTGATAATGCGATAAATTTCGTTCATAGATAAGCATTACCAGAGGGAAGAAATTATATTCTCGCCGGATGTGGCGTCATGCCACTACGCCACGGAAGTCACTCAACATCTAGAGGCTGCAGGTATAGATTTTATATAAAAACATAACAACGCCCCAAATGTTCCCCAAGCTGCTAGTATTGAAGCTTATTGACCTTTATATAAACGAGAATATAAAAAACGAACAGAAAAACCCAAATCGTTGACTGGATTTAAGCATAGATGGACTAAATTGGCTAAAAGTGTGACAGCTAGTTCTCGAAAAGCTGTAATGAGACGAGTAGCAATCAACCTTAGAAAAATTGGCTACAGAGCCTTTGCACAAGCAAATTTCATATAAAGTAGGAAATAAAATTAAATTCTGAAGTGAACTAAATGTAAATAGTAGTGTTTTGTAAGATTTTTTTATTAAATATTTTAATTCGAATCTTGTCTCTTTACTTCTGGGACAGCCCATATTTACATATATTTATTACGACCTTAAAATACTTTTTCGTACCAAATTTTCCCCACGATTGAGTCATCATTTTATGTATGTATAATAACTTTCGAATAGAATAAACTTATTTTATTTAAATTCCAATATTCAGAACGCTAAAATAAATTGAGAAACAAGTTCATGAATATTATTATGGCGACCTCATTTCTATTTATATTAAATCTGACCGCTGAGAAAAATTGTATAAGTTTGTATTAATATTTATAGCTGAAATGACATACAACTAATACATTTTTTAATTGCATAATAGTAAGCATACCTAAAATGTAAGCCTGACTAATCGAATAAAATTCAACAATTCAATTCATTTTCTTGCTCATTGATGGTTGGTTTTTACGTATTTAAATACCTGTCTATTATATTTATATGAATTGAAATAACATAATTGTCATCGTTTTAAAATAAAAGCGTTAATTGAAATTACCATAAGACTTTATCATATTTGTTTGGCACATATTTAAAACTATCACAATTTCTAAAGATGTGGCGAACTCACAAGCTCCTAAATTTCGTCTGGTAAAGGAATCAGATGAAAACGTTAAGAAGAATTGAGAAATGGTAACCAAACTAATTGCAGTTTTTTTGCTATTTCTCGATTGTTATCGTTACAAACCTGACCTGTGACTGTAATTAAAGTTTTTTTAATCGGACGCTAATTAAGTATCCCTAGAAGTAAAAAACCTCACCTAACAACGCCGATTTATAAAAGCTTACAAAACACAACAATCCTTTAGTAACAGCCTTTATAAAATATGCGACATTCAACTCTTTTTTTAAGATTTCCCCAAATGTATTCAACCAACAAAAGTATTCCAAGAAAGTCGAACTTCGCAGTGTCGTTCTAAATCAATTTCCGGGAGCATAAAACCTTCCCATGGCAATTTCCTTCAAGAAAAACAGGTTCGGAGTGAAATCTTAAATTAGTTAAAGCAAGATGAGGATTTGAAGACTCGTGTCTCTGGGAAGTTAGGGATTTATCATCGAAAGTAACGTTGCATTTTCTTCTTCTAAATCAGGGTCATTTCTTCTTTTTCGTGCAGGGTCCGCCCGGATAGCTACCACCGTCTTACCCGTTAACATTCCGCTAAATAGCAGTGTTTGCAGTTTGCACTGTTGTGTTTCGGTTTGGGGTAAGATAGCCGGTGTAATTACTGGTATAGATAGAGGCAATACACATCTAAGTCCTCAGGGTAGGGACTGACTCGGACACGCATAAAAATAGTAAAATAAACAATTTTCAGAGTGTTCTGTTATAATTTTGTAAAAATAATGAATGAGAATGATTTAATGCATTGGCATTGGTGTGCAACTACAGGAATGTGTTGAACTCGTACTGCGTTTACTTTTTCGTGCTAAGTTTACTGCGGCAAAATCTTGCATTACATAACATGTTGCATTTCGAAAATTAGTATCACTAACCTACGATGATAATTACTGCTGTGAACAATTAATTACCTTTTTTGCGGACATTTTTCAACTACAGAATCCTTTCGCTTGCTCGTGTTTCAATTTCATACTCGCGGGTAAAATACAACTTTGCACCCTTGTATAAAAAATAACTATTCAAAGCATCTGTTGTTGTTATTTTTATATAAAAGAGAGAAGGAAAAAATCAAAGAATTTTATAAAACCTTATCAAATTTAATTTTTTTTGATGTAAGATGAAATAAGACAGATATATAAAAATGACATTGTAAATTTTCTACATTGTGAGGTGTGGTGACGGCAGTAAGAATACATTTGTCACCACCCCAACTCCTCCTACGGGTGTCGTAAGAGTTGACTAAGGGGTTGAAGTGTCACTGACCATTCTACAAGACTGATGATGGGCAGTAGCGTCATCATAGTGGACACATTACTGCGATCGCCAATCCGCTTGCCCAGCGTGGCGATTATGGGCATTTACCTCCTAATGCGTCTATACGCATAGTTAATAGGAGAGGCCTACGTCCAGCAGTGGAGTAACATAGGCTGATGATGATAATGATGTAATTCTAGCTAGAAATGAGGAATAAGCATCCTATTTATTTAACGAACTCAAATAACCGAAAGCTTTTGGAAACTCCACGTAGCGTGGGCTCGATGGAAAAGTCAACGGAACATCAAAAGAATAATCAACACCGTCTATTCTTATCACCATCTCAATTGTTGTAAACAAATTATTTGCGGGTGTTTTTATTTAGATTACGTAGCCATAATGGCAAAAACGGAACCCTATTCCATTGTATTCCATTTTCCGCAACTCGACATCAAACGTGCGTATTTTGCCTGGTCCCAAAACTGGTCAAATACCTACTTGTTGGGAACTTTTCACGTACCCTTGACTTTCTTTGCAGGTTTCATCACGATGTTTTCCTTCACCATTAAGCTCTTATAAATATCATATAAGATGAATACGTGAATAGTTACCAAACACACTTTTATATTGAATTTTAATGCCACAAAACTGACCAAGGTTTTTACGTTCGTATTTATTTTATAAATGTACATTGAATGGAACACCATTCGATATTAGTTTTGATATAAGTTTACAATTTCAAGCAATACGATATTTTCACAATGTTGTAACAGATGTGCTTACCGTAGAAAAAATGAGTTAAACGATTATTCTATCTAATCATCATTTGATATATATTTGTTCCCTTTTGACTCCATGTGATACAGTTATACCTAAGCAACATTCGAATTCCTTAGCCTGTTTACTTCTGGCTAGCAATCGCAAATGAAATACCTTCCATAGCCATTTTGATGCAAAACAACCACGAACTAAGTTAATGGTTTTAACCTAACCGTGTTGGACGGATTTTTAACCGACTTC
>JALPQI010022187.1:0-18966 GCA_025490895.1 Thaumatotibia leucotreta
TTCCTGTTGCAAAGCATTTAATTCCTGATTAAGTCTTAGAACTGTCCCTGACAATTCGTCACATTGCGTTTTTAAAGATTTGTTCTCATCAGTTACCTTAGTCATGGTCTCGGTCAGCTCGTCCTGCTTATCACTGATGAAATTGCACGACTTTTTGAGTTCTTCTATATCGTGTTTCAGGGGGTCCAGCTCTGCTTTCATAATACTGCTTAGAAGTCGCGGGAGATCTTCCTTAAAAGCTAGCTGCAATTCCTGCCGTACTACTTTTCTAATAGACTCCTCCTCTAGACTGGGCGACAAGTTGGTAGGTGCTCCTGACGACGAGGTCAATGGTAATTCCTGATTGTCCTTCGGTCTAGGAGATGCAGTACGACACTTTGGGCAAGTCCATGATGTTTTATCCTCCTTTGTCATTTTCTTGTGAGAGGCTACCGAGATGCTGACACATAAGTGATGGTATGACGTTTCACACTGCACACAGCTGATTTTTTCAGCGGATTTAATAGCCTTACTGCAATTGTAACAGGTACTCATTTTCAACAGTCGCAAGTCCGTTTATTTATTATTTAATTACACAAAGTGTTTATCTGTGATATCAAAATAAGTTTTGAATGATTAATCAATTGCTTTGACGCTTATATCGTACACGCACAGTCTAAATTTGAACGGCTACAATGATTAGCGAGTCCGAGTTCGATGTTTACACTAACTGTAGTGGTCGCGATGAAATAGTCGTAAGCGCCATGAAAGCTACGTCGCTTACGACGTTACGTTTGACGAGCACTTGCGCTTGAGAAATGACGGTTGCTTACCGTTCTGATTTCACTTATAATTGTTTTTTGTACATTAAATCAGCACTTATTGTAAAAAGTAATTAAATAATACACAAGGTAATGTTCTTTGGTAAGTAATTGTCACTATTTTCACTCGCAAACCTCAAAATTAGCACCACATTTTAATTATTCACTGACGAGCACTATTTTTCGTTGTTGTTGTCGCAAGAGGCGGGTATGTATATGAAAATTTACAGGAGTATTCCTAAACATAAAAGGATTAAGACGTGTTTTAGGTTTTTTGAGAATTCAACCTCTGAAAGGGGTGAAATGGTTAAACAGTAAAAAACATCATGGATATCGTTTCTATGGTTTATCGAGTCACTGTGGTGGGGTCCTGATTGACTGACTCATCACCGGTTTAAATGCTTTGGCTTGACTATTCTAGCATAAGAGAAAAGGATTACATTATTGTTTTGTAGGAGGGTGAATATCTGAGCGTTTCAACCGCCTAATTTTGGTGGCATCATTTTTGTCGAAGTTCTAAACGTCTCAATGTTACACTTCGCAATTTGTATAAGGTGCCGTGCCTCCTTAAAATGACAAAGTAGCACATTGTAACGAATAGAAACTTTGAAAAAATGGTTAGGTTAAAACTGCGACCATTGCGATCCCACGCAGAAAGGAACGGTTATTAAAATAGGTTTGAGTTAGGTTACATCTGTGACCCCACACATAAGCGAACAGCTATCCAAGTAGGTAGGTTCAGGGTTAGTTTAGAACTGCGGAATAAAAATTACTAAATTTAAACCAAACTAAAATAAGAACCCATAAAGGAAAATCTCCATTATAAACTAAATACAAAATAACTCAAGTACCATTCAAAATTCACAAATTTAAATTTATCGGAAACTATTCCTTGACAGAATGACTTGTCGATGAAATGAAAATACTTGAACCGTTGTCTTTGAAACAACATTCGATTAAATATTTGTGGCATTTAAGGCGAAACTAAAAAAATATCACAAAATTAAAACTTATTTAGGCCACTTTTGAATCTCCTGAGAAAAAAAAAACAAAATAGCATTTATTGTTCGCAGGATTCCGTGTAACATGTATATAACTACATGCGGTCGAAATGGTAACCTCCTTCTTTTTTGAAGTCGGTTGAAAACATTTTTTTTCATAGAAGTCCAAAATCTACGCGTGCGAAGCCGCGGGCAAAAGCTAGTATTAATAATATTATAGTATAAGCGAATATTATAATTTGGCAATACTTTATCATTTTACAATACTGGCACCCATGTCATTCCGCCTTTACGTAGGCTGAAGCACTGGCTGATTTAATCTTTAAAAAAGTTATGAAAAAACAATAGACAAGCGGCGCGCGGGGCGCGCATGTATTGTGGAAATAGAAAGTTCAATTATAAATAATTCTGATGACAAACGTATTATTTTCAACATCTAATAATATTAACGATTCATACAAGTGTTCGATGGAATTTAAATAATGGTAAAACTAAGGCAATCCGGCTATAATGAGCCTTCTAGGCGTTATTTAAATGATCAATTACATTGCGCAGAATTGAAAATTGTTCAATATTACTGACCGTCTAGGGTTAATATTGATTCAGAGCGCTTTTGAAAAGTATTGTACAATGTTATTGTAGGTCTAGGGGCCGCCTTAAGTGTTATGTTACGTTAAAGATAAAATAAACAACAATGATGACATTGATGACCGCTGAGTCGATGCTGTTTGAGGAATATTTATGTAAATAAATGTATCAAACGGACTATGGTCTCTTCGCTCCACAAACGTCCGCATTCACCAAACACTTTGGTGAAGCAATCACCGACCGTTGGGATGGATCCCTTAGTACTGTAATGGGATGGCTAAGAGCTAAAGTCATCATTTCCATAATTCGTGAAACAAGTACGTACAGTCGGGTTCAAAATTGCATGGACAGTTTATGAATGAATTCAATTCATTCATGAATCGTCCATGCAATTCTGAACGCCACTGTACATACGCGGCACACGGCACAAATTTCGATCCATAAAACAATTATTTGGCTTTCAAGACGGAGCAGTTATTCCATACATACCTACCCGGCCACATCTACACAAACATTTTAATGGTTTCACTTTTTGTTACACCCCTAATTTATTAGTAAATTTGGTATAGTATAAAAAATTTAAGTGACTATTCCTTTCAATAGCTAGCCATTCTCGAGGCATTATTTGTGTATTTATTTATCACAAATATTTGATGTCGCCTGGTCCAGGCGACGATATACAAGGCGTCCCACGGCACGGCGATGCCACATGGAGGGAAAGTACCTTAAATATCATAGATAGCGTATTTTGCTGAAAGAAGACTTTATTTTATTTTTAAGACTTAGTAAAATTGCATTCAAATTTTTTTGACTTAAAAAAAAATTGTATGAAAAAAAAATATATCGCCTTGTCAGAGGAAACATACCTAAATTATCGTAAATGAGCATCTTACTGAAAGAAGACATTATTTCGATTTAAAAAACAAATTCCAACTTGTTTTCAATTTTTGTTTTGAAAAAAAAAATTGTATGGAAATAAAATATCTCGACGTCAGAGAAAAAATACCTTAATTATTGTAAATGAACATCTTCCTGTAAGAAGACATTATTTTGATTTAAAAACAAGTTGAATTTCGTTCTAAATAATTTCATAATTAACCCGAATCGAACCCAGTACACGAGAACTCGTCTTTTTATCATGCACTTAAATTATAATTTATAATAAGGAAATGATGCGTACTTCTTAAGTGGGTACTGATTCATTAGTTTAATAGGTACCTACTTTCAAATGAAAAGGATGGTTTTATGACATACGGAAAATTTTTCTAACAAAATTTCACATCAAATGAAAAAAAATGGTCTGCCTTTTGTTTCCGACCTATGTTATTTGTAGGGTTAGGAATTTTGGTGGCATTAGGTGGACTGAGAACAGTGGAGTCCTTGTTTAATTTTTTTATGATTGATTGAATAATTCATTAATCAGAAATAATAAATAAATATATTCTTTTAAACAGGGTTTCGCCAATTTTAAGTATTAAATAATATCATCTTTAATATTTGACTACCTATGAATTGAAGTTCAATCATTCTTTGTAATTTAGCTTAATGATTGTTATATAATATTTACGGACTTCGTGAGAACGAGAACGTTAAAAATTAAATAAATAAGATTTCTTATATACCAACATTTTTAAATGAAAATTAATATTTTTCTAGTTTCTCAAAAATAAAATGCATGCTATTTATTTAAATTTCTTGATAAATCCAGCTTGAAATGAACACTAATTCGTTATTATTTTATAAGTTAATCATTTATTCAAGTTAAAAATGTTTGTAACATCGACTCCACTGCTCTATGTCCAATAAATGCCACCAAAATCCTAACCATAGTTATTTGTTATACAGCGTGTTTTTCTTCATATGCTATAACTTTAAGGGAAGCTTATTTAGGTCAAATACAATTAATTTCTCTAAGAAACTAGTATTTTAACTCTTACCGTTATTGAGTTATTAAAAAAATAAGTTTAATCACTGAACATGTGTATTGCAACCTTTATTACATTCTAATGTTACTTATTTTGACATGTGCCGTCAGTTACCTGAGATTAACTTTTATTTTATACTTAAGGTTCTCTCACACTAACCATTTCATTTATTATGTATGAAAACAAAAAAAAATATTTTTTATCGAATTTTCCAAAAGCCGATATACCAGAAAACTTCTATTAATGGCCCAAGTAACCTGTCTAATTTATCGCAAATCGAAACGAACACCCTATATAGCAAAAAATAATTCTCACATTGAATCCTTTCGATTGGTATGACAAAGCTACAGGATATTTTTTTCTCGTGTAGCGGGTCCGATTCCCGGGTTAACCATGAAATTATTTAAAATGTAATTCAACTTCTTTTAAAATCGAAATAATGTCTTCTTCCAGGAAGATGCTCATTTATAATAATTAAGGTATGTTTCCTCTGACAAGGCGATATTTTTTTCCATACAATTAAAAAAAACAAAAAAATGTGGAGACAAGTTGGAATTTGTTTTTTAAATCGAAATAATGTCTTTTTTCTGTAAGATGCTCATTTACGATAATTAAGGTATGTTTCCTCTGACAAGGCGATATTTTTGTTCATACAATTTTTTTCAAAAAAAAAAATTAATGCAATTTTACTAAGTCTTAAAAATAAAATAAAGTCTTCTTTCAGCAAAATACGCTATCTATGATATTTAAGGTACTTTTCCTCCATGTGGCATCACCGTGGGACGCCCTGTACATATAAGGTCCTAATTTATTAGTTGCAGATATTTTAACACATGATACTTTACATTAAAACAATTAACTTTCAATATAAATTAAGAAATTTTTTCAAGTAACTTTTTTGATTTCATTTTCCTAACAAAAAAAATAATTATAATTTCGTCTAAAAAAAATCATCATGTACATTATCACATGTCACAATAACACTGTCTGTCATGTTATCAAACGACACAATCCAACGGAAAATAATATGACATTGACAATCAAGTATTTCATTTATCGACGTGAAGTGGCCAGTTCCAGTTAAGTGGTACGTAAAAGAAGTACGAGAATCTGTTCAAAGAGTTTTCATTTAATAATCACATAAACAGGGTGTCTTTACGTAGCAAATTTGTTTTTCCGTTTTCTCCAAAAAAACATCGTAGAAGCTATAATGTTTCACGGTTTAATATACTCCAGAGACCGAGTACTATCAGCTGTAAAAATATCTGCATCTAATAAATTAGGACCTTATATAATAGATAGATACATATAGACACATAAATAAATAAACAGCCATGACCAAGGAACAAATATTTGTTGGTGCCCACATCACAAGCCTTAATTGAGCTTACCGTGGGACTTGGTCGATTTGTGTAAAGATGTCCAAAAATATTTATTTATTTATTTATGATTAGCCGTTTTACAATACGTGCTTCAGCCTATGTGAAGGCGGGAACATAGCGGATTGCCAATATCGTAAAGTAATACAGTATTGCCTAATTATTTGGTTACAATAGTTAAGGCCTTAATCAAAACAGAAATCATGATCGCGTCAATTTTGTAACGAAAGTTAGTGATATTGGGTCATTATCATTAGTGTCATTACCTATGTAATTGGCGTTTTTGGTCCCTAATTTTACAGGGTGAAAAATGAGTCGTGAACAGTAATTAGTTTTTTATAAGATGAGATGTCCCAAGATATTTATTTATTTATTTATTTATTTTATTTATAACTCTATAAACAACTAACAATTAAATGCCCCACAAGTTACTTAATAATTCAGAAGTTAGTTATTATTTTTTTATTTTTTTGGGTTTATGTGTTTGTATTTTTTGGCTATAGGCACTAGTCTCACCGCGAGCTACTAAGCTATGAACTATCGGCTATAAACACGAACAAAAGATACGCACTCCCGTGTAAATAAAAGAGACACGGCGATACTCGCCCGGCTGTGATATGTAGCTGATAGCAGGGCGAGTATCGCCGTGTCTCTTTTTTTTACACGGGAGTGCGTATCTTTTGTTCGCGTTTATAGTCCATAGTTCATAGCTTAGTAGCTCGCAGTGAGATCAGTGCCTTAGGATATCCAACAGGATATTTTAAGACAAATAAATGGAATAATTTAAAATACCTCTTCAAATTGACGTAATTGATAACGGCAATTTTGTCATTTCGTGTAAAATTTAATGATATTTATTACATTTAACGTTTTAAATACCTAGCTTAAATAGCCATTATCATTTCTGAAAAACACCTTAAAAAATAGAAAACGCCACAAAAAATCCAAAAAATAAAAAATAAAAACATGACTATTTCTAAGTAACTTGTGGGGCATTCAATTGTTAGTTGTTTATAGAGTTAGAAAAACGTATTACTGTTCACGACTCACGAAACTTAGATATATTCTTTGTTTTCAATAGTGCACTATATAACAAAGGTTTTTTTCACATTAATAATAGTTTTATTCACTAAAATAATGTTCAAAGATAAGCTTTAAAAACAACTCTTGCCATACGCTGCCCGTCCATATGTTTGTAATAAGTATAAACTATAAAAGTACAGGGTGAACGATGTGAAGTGTTACCAAGTAGATTTTTAAAGTCTGGTTGACACCAGACTTTAAAAAGTAATAGTGGCTTATTATCGAAAATATGTTTTGAACACCGCATTGAAGTCTTAGGCACGCAAACATTTGTGTTGTAGAGCGCAAACATAAGAACGAAACTGAGCTTCGGCTTATAAAGCTCGTAAGAACCAAAAATGTCTTAAAACCGAATTTCACGTGTCATTTCTCCAGTGCAGTGAGTTTCGGACGTTTTATCTGGTCTATTTCGAAGATAAAGGTGAGAGCAATTAAACATGCTAGTAAAAATGCAATGAAGAAAGCGATCGTATTTCACTGGTACATACCACTACCCAGTGGTCACAAACGTGCTGCGAACAAATATTTTTTTTACCATTTGAAGACCATAATCAAGGCAAAAGGTAAAATATTGACTAAAAGTAAATTTAATAACAAAATGTAATATTTTTCCTGTTGTTTTATCTTACTTTTAGTTATACATTGTTGCAACTAAAAAATCGCAGTCCTTTGAAATTGGTAACACTTTATATCGTTCACCCTGCATGATAGTACCTTGTTTTCTGAAATAAAGATATACAAAACACGCCTTAAAAGTGATATTACTGGCAAATTTGGCTTATTTTGATTTTGAAATCAAAATTAAACAAAACTTTTCACAAAATTCTCCATACAAACTCTGTAGTTTGCGTTCGACGCGGGCAATCATATCGCAGTAAAGGTGCGTTTAAACCAAAAGAACTTCGCTGTTCTAGCGCCCGTTCTATGTAATCAATCACGTTTTGTTTACCGATCGAATTTCGTAGATTGGGAGGTTAGAACAGCGAATGCTCTTTTAGTTTAACCGCACGTTAAGGCTGCGTTTCCACCAGATGTGCGAGGATGTGTTTTCATACAAATGACACCTCGCTCGAGTCATTAAGGGTTCGGCTCTACTGAGGCGGAGAGGAGCGGAGATGTGCAAAATTGGCCAATGAGACCGCATGACAGTGTTTCGAATTTTGAATTTGAAGATTGTAATTGGTCAATTTTGCACATCTCCGCTCCTCTCCGCCTTAGTGGAGCCGCACCCTAAAAGGGGACGGAGAAATTCGAAATCAAACTACTTGGTACCGCTAAGGTGCTTTATTGTTGACATTTGTGTAACACCGCCCGTATACATATTTACAGCGAAATCAAGCAAGCTCATAGTTAACATTTCACAATTCAACTTTTCTTATTATGACATGACAATAAAATTTCGTTTCTCACCTTGGTAAGATGAAAAAAAAAAAAAAAAAATATATATATATATATATATACAAAGTGTACGGGTGACAGTTATTGGTAAATGAACCATGGTATCGACATAATGAGAATGACTCAATGTTCTGGCGCGTAACAATATTCTGATACGTAATTGGGACTTTTTTCAAACTTGTCCGTTTCCCCCGTTTTATTTGAATTTGGAACTTTTACAATGTTTTCCTCTCTAAATCGCGAGTTTTTTCGATACTAAAGAATATTTTTATGTTTTATTATAAGTTGTGGGACAAACTTTTTTTTCCGATAACCTCGAAAAAGCATACTACAGTCAATACTCTGATTACGAATCATATAAAATTACCTATTTTACAAAAAAAGAAGGGAGAAAACTTTGAAAAAATATGGCCCAATTATATCAACAATGTTTGAATATAAAAAATATATAAATTATCGAAATCGCAAGACTTTAAAATAACTTTTCTCAAACATGCAATGCTATGCATTAAAAAAAAACTGATGTTTTTGTTGTTTATTTCATTACATTTCTGAGAAAAGCACTATACATACCTCGGCCGGAAATATGGAGTTGCCCGCCTCAGACCTATATAGATCTATATGTTTTCGGCCGGCAACCCCTCTATAGTAATGTACTATAGCCACATACACGCTTGATTTTCACAATAGACTCTATTGCTATGTAAAAAATAGCGGTGACATGTTACCATTTAATTTCTGTTTAATTTATGTTTTTACAAAACCCGTACACTTTCTTGACACAAGTATTAATAAGCATTACATATTAAAGACAAACATTTTTACAATCTATGACCAACAAACTAAATTCACTTGTACTTAGGAAATGAAATCTCATTTTGTACCTGAAATACATAGTTCAGCTTGCTTGGCGTTTTTTAATCTATCTCACTCATACATAACGTCCCTGTCTCTCCGCAAATTAAATTACATTGTATGGTAAATTGGCAATCAGTAGAGTAAGGATTGAACAGGGAGCAGTGGAGTCGATGTTACAAATATTTTTTACTTGAAGAAAATTATCAACTAATAAAATAATAATGCAGTAGTATTCGGTTCAAGCTGGACATATTGAGTTTAACTTTTAAGGACCATTAAAGTTTACTGCAATTCATTACTAAAGGTGAAATTAACTGAAATGGCCCAAACCCTGTTCAAGATATTTTAAGTTAATTCCTTTCATAATCAATTAATTCAAATCAATCATAAAAACATTTAAACAACAACTCCACCGTTCTCTGTTCACGTATATCACCAATCTTGCCAACTCTAGTCATCAGATATGAAACGCAATACTAATCATCACAAAAGAACGTTCGTTGAATAATTGTAAAACAATAGATTTAGTATGGTGTACTATTTAGTCACTTTAAGTGGTACTGATTTGGCGGTGACTGTACGTATTTACTAGACAAAAGATACTCCCTAATTGTATCTATTACATGAAATCGGTTTTTTTCGTAACAGTCGATCCCACATGAAGAAAATTAATTAGGACAATTGAAAAAATGGTTTGTGTACTGCGCGTTTAACATTAAATCTACAAATCACACTTTCGTACAAAGCTTAACATTAACGACTAAAAGTAAACGAAAAAACCTAGAAAGCAAGTAAAAAAAAAAACAACATTTTGATAGCTTGACTTTAATGTTATAGACAACATAATATAACATCACTGTTTAAGGGATTAGCGAACGATAAAAGTGAAAGTATATCTGGGCGACATACTGTCCACCAGTCATTTGCTAAAAAAATAATTACCATGATCATAACGGTATCCTGTCCTTAGAATGAAAATTCATTTCGGCAGGCGTACAGAAAATTACCACTTTCTACCCTAAGGCACTGGTCTCACCGCAAGCTACTAAGCTATGAACTATCGGCTATAAACACGAACAAAACATACGCACTCCCGTGGAAATAAAAGAGACACGGCGATACTCGCTCAGCTATCATCAGCTATCACCGCCAGGCGAGTGTCGCTGTGTCTCGTTTTTCGCGGTGAGACCAGTGCCTAAGGCACTGGTCTCACCGCAAGCTACTAAGCTATGAACTATCACACCACATGTGCACACCAGGAACGCTTTGAATTACATTAAGATATTTCCTACGACCATATATAACATGGACGTCTAACGCCAGCTCAAGAATGCCCCCAAAAATAATTGTTCAATTGTGCCAAAATGGGCATGGCATAGCGCTTTTCTTAACACCGCGCATATTTCCGCGCAATATCTTTTACAAACGTCTATTGAATATAACCAATCAAAACTTTGATGGAGCAATCACAATTATTTTTAAATGACGGTTTATAGGTTCGTAAATGTGTTTATAGGTTGATATTGAAATTATTACCATGATGCATTGAAGAGGGGAAAATTCGGGACCGTTTTTGAAAGGCAATTTAGTATGGCGTGCGGCTTCCATGTTTTATTTGTTCGTAGGGTATTTCTCATTTAGATTTGTGACTTGTCACCGCCATGTACAGAATGTTAACGTTACCTAAACTTAATTTCCTTTATTTTGTATATGAACAGAAACCTCGACGCAGTGCTACTTCACAAATAAGTATCAAAATGCTGGACTTCCTAGAAACCTTTAACTTTCGAACATGGTCGTGACACACCTGTCAAACTAAATAAGAAATACCTACCCATTTTAGGATTTTGAATTTTTCTTCACACCATTGCGTCGTATGCCATTGAGAACAACATAAAATACATCATTATTATGTTTATCTTAGAGCTGTAAACTCAAGGGCAAATGTATCTCTATGACAACAGCTGTCACTAAGACCGGATATGTTACATGCCCTAGATAATCGACTATACAAAATTCTGATAGGTATAAAAGAAATCCAGAACTAACCCATCGAATCCCAGCCACTTGAAATGCTTTCATATGATGACGCCGGGGCTCAAAGGGTTAAGCATTGAAATGTGGTAAACATTATCTGCAGGAAATAAAGTTTATTTCAGTTTATACATATAATTAAACGGTTAAACTCATGCTTATTTAGTCACAACGCGCGATATGTTTTGGAGAGCCTAGGTCTCCATTATCAAGGATCGGACAAACGCCCGTCATTTTGAAAATATAACCCTGTTCTGTATCTTATGATGTTAACATATTTTACTAATTTAAGATATTTATTTATATATGATAATTTTTTTATAATACGAACAAAAAGTATCTATTTAGGAGATCCTGACTATTTATTAGATACTTGTGCACACCATAATTGTTCGAAACGTCGTTACAATGTTATTAATATACGCGATATAATTCGTTCAAATCGTTTTATTTCATGAAGAACTATCGCGGTAACCGAAAAAGATAATTATATTATACACTCAATAGATCAAAATTCAATATCAAAAATTCTAAGTCGTTTATTTGTCATAAATTCACAATCAGGGTACATAAAAGTAAAAAGGAGTTTGGGATCTGCTAAAATAGATACTTTGTGATAGTGTTATTAAAAAACTATATTATAAAATATGTAAACATCATACGATAAGGAAGTCTCTACTGTACGGAACAGGGTTATTTTTTCGAAATGACGGGTGTTTGTCCGATCCTTGTCCATTATCAAGCACTGAGCCCGCGTTCACGCCTCGTGACTCTGGAGCACGGCGCGTACTGAGTTGAGAGTTTGCATCGTTTAAGTAGCATAATTTTGCATAAAACCAGCGACATTCAGGTGACCGTAACCATGGCAATAACAGACAGAATAAAGTTGACTTACCCATATTAGGCTGCGTTTCCACCAGAGATGTGCGAGGTTATGTTTCCATACAAATGACACCTATTAAAGACTCGAGCTAGGTGTCATTTGTGTGAAACACATCCTCGCACATCTCTGGTAGAAACGCAGCCTAAATGAAAAATGTAGTTCCGGTGTAAATACTTAGATAACTAATATACATGCATAATTATTATGTTACTTATACATTGCCTAGATAGGCATGGTCTACCAGGATCAAAGCGTTGTCAGGAGATAAACATCAGTATCGCAACTTGACAAGATCATGATTGTCAAGATGGTCCGGCGGTTATCGTTGTTGCCGTCACGTTCTAACAAGTGTGCAAGTGCGAAAGTGACGCATAGCACGGTAAACGATAAACGCGTAATTTTAGTAATTCTAACAACTTATGTAACAGGTATGTAGTGGCGTAGGCACTAAGGACTTTTCTTTGTCATCTTAATAAAATAAGTACATATATTGACACAAACACATTATAAGATTGGCTATTGCGGTAAAATATGTGATAATTTCAGAGATAGAAGAGTATAATTTGTGCTACTAACCGTTGCATGAAAAGGCAGTGTTGGAGTGACAAGCAGAGCCCGGAAAATCCATAGCAAAACAAAAGACTGTCGCAATCAAATTAGGGTAGGAAACATTTTTTTATCGATATCGAGTAATTTTTAGATTTGCGACCATATATAACATGGACGTCTAACGCCAGCTCAAAAATGCCCCAAAACCAATTGTTCAATTGTGCCAAAATGGGCAGGACATAGCGCTTTTCGTGACACAGCGCATATTTCGGCGCAACATCTTAAGTGCATTCAGACCAAATGAGTATTCGCTGTTCTATCCCCCACTCTACGAAAACAACGAATCACGTTTTGTGTAACGATTGAATTTCGTAGAGTAGGCGGTTAGAATAAGTGAATGCTCGTTTGGTCTGAATGCACCTTTAGACAAATGTTGATAGAATATCGCTAATCAAAACTATAATGGACCAATCACAACTATTTTTAAATGGTGGTTTAAGTTTTTGTAGGTTGACATTCAAATCCATTGTCGTGAGGCATTAAACAGTGGGTGATACTTGTCAACTAAAATTGAGGACCGTTTTTGAAAGGCAATGTGGTATGGCGTGCGGCTTCCATGTTTTATTTGTCCGTAGGTTTAGATACTTTATTTTATAATCATTCAATAAGCCAAACTAAAAAAAAGGAGTAAGTTAAGGGTTTGTTTTACATGTGTAATTTCATCTAAACTGCAACGTAACTTATATTATCAACGTTACTTATGATTCATATTAAGTAATAAATAACCTTTCCCTCTTGGCTTGGCCGTAGTCGGGTGACAAAGAGGTAATCAACCTCATTGAAAATAATGGACACTTCATAAAATTAATACTCCATAAAGATTGAACGTCATTATTATAAGTTGTGCCTTTGTAGATAATTATTATTTGTATCTAAAAACAGTTTGAAACGGACATGGTTGATATTTAAACTTACTCGATATCGATAATAAAATGTTTCTCACCCTTGTTTCATTGTGACAGTCTTTTGTTTTGCTATGCATTTTTCGGGATCTGACGATAAAGGTCTATTGCAAAAAAAATACTTTAAATGCCTTAACGAAAACAAAATTTAACGTCACAATGTTTGTGTTACGAAGTTAAATAAAAAAAAAGGCGTCATATTGAAATTTTCTATGAGCGGTAAACCACACTCGCCTAAATTGTTTAAATTTGTTGCCTTTTCTACTGCCAAAGGTGGTTGGACAGAGTATACGATTTACATATAGTTTGTTTGACTAACTTTCGTAACACAATGGAAGCTATCGTAATATTTGTTTTAATTAAGACCTTAAATATGTAAAAAAATTTCGCGATCGATCCTTAAGGAACATGGTTGGAAATCGATTGCTTGTATTGCTTCTGATTTATTAATTTAATTGTCTATTTTATCATTAAAATACCATTTACGAAAGTCGTACAAAAACTAGATTATTAAAACTGCATTACGGAGTGCTATGCTACTTTTGAATATTTTTTGAATTTAGATTTACCTACCTTCTTATTTTATATTTTCTGTCTTGAATCTTAAACAACAAAACTACATTTAAAATTGGAAAAGCATTGCTGGCCAGATCAGATTGTTTTTTGTGGTATTGCATTTTTATCTATACGTACAATAAGGATAGATAATTTTACTTATATACCTTAAAAATCACATTATAGTTCTTAGTTTAGTGTATTTACATTGTTATTTATTTGTAGTAAACCATTTGATAAGCCCTTGATATACTCGTTACATTATATTATAATTTATAAGGCTAGGCACTTACGGCAAATTATTTTGGCATATCATTCCCGCGACATTTATTATGAGACAAATTACTTCAGAATGTACCTGAATATAAGATCAAGTGCGGATCAGATTTATTAATCGCAGCTTAAACACAGTAAGGTTGGTCAAGTTATAAAATTGTAACAGTAAATAATTAATAACTAGTTTGCAATTTTTTTTAATTGACAAATGTAATTAAGAAAAACCAAATCTACTGAGGCCCTAACGCGTATCACGAACGAAGTGTTCCCCTCCCTGACACACTTATGTACGAATTCACGAGTGCGAGAGAGAGGCAACACTGCGTTCGTGATTCGCGGTAGGGCCTGTTTTTTTTTTCAATTATAATAGACAGTGATTATTATAGACATCCCCTATATAAGACAGTGTTATACTTATTTTTAAAGTTATTTAATCTAATTTAGACATGGATAGGTTCAATAAATCTTATTTATTCTTCAAGGACGGCGTTTGATAACAAAACAATTTTGTGTTTTATTCCTTGGAGATATAAGCTCACAATTTTGAAATTAATACTAGTGTAGGTATTAAAAAATCCTACAACTTAAGCAGGTTATTGTTATGTAGGTAATAAACTGGTATTAAAGAACAGTGGCAGTGATGGTGCTTAGCTTTCACACTTTTAAGGACCCAATTAGCGTGAAATAAAAAAAAAACAATCTTAATTTTAGTCAGGCTTGTAACGACAATTACGGACTAAATTTCAATAAAAATTAGTTTCGGTGTTAATTTTATAAACTTTAAGCGATATTATAAATATTATAATTTAAAAATGCCGATCAAGCTAAAATTCCCAAAGACATCGTATTTAATTGTCGTAACGAACCTGACTGCAATCAAGGATTTTTAATGTCACACTAAATGTCCCTAAAAGTGAAAATGCCTTCAGAAAGTAACCGTAGCGTGCTAGTAGTAATAGTGCATGGCTCGGGATTACTCAGTTCTATTTCATCAGCTTCTTTAAGGCTAAGTCACACCAATGCGTGTGCAGTACGCGACGAAATCTGCGACCATATATATAACATGGACGTCTAACGCCAGCTACAAATAATGCCCCCAAAAATAATTGTTCAATTTTGCCAAGGTGGGGCAAGACATAGTGCTTTTCTTAACACCGCGCATATTTCGGCGCAACATCTTTGACAAACGTTTATAGAATATCGCCAATCAAAACTTTGATGGACCAATCACAACTATTTTTAAACGGCGGTTTATAGGTTGATATTGAAATTATTACCGTGATGCATTGAAGAGGGAGTGACACTTGTCAACTAAAATTCGAGATCGTTTTTGAAAGATAATTTAGTATGGCGTGCGGCTTCCATGTTTTATCTGTTCGTAGGACGAAATGGAACTGAGGTCGAAATGGCCATGAGCCTTGTGAATATGCTTTTCCGCCGGAAATAGGCCCTCGAGCTTAATACTCTTTTATATTTATATGGAAACTGCATGAATTGGCATTATACATTTACATTATGCGTGTTGTCCATATTGTGTAAACGTTGCTGTCCAAATGCGTGGGTATTGCAAGGGTGCGGCTCCACTAACGCGGAGCGGAGCGGTGCTGTTCAAAATTTACCAATTATATTCTTCAAATTCGAATTCGGAACACTGTGATGCGGTCTCATTGGCCGAGGTCCCACAGTTCCGCTCCGCTCCGCATCAGTGAAGCATAATACAATGCCCACAGATTTGAACAGCAAGATGGTAGACAGCTTATAGGCTAGATGTGCCACTCTTCAACAAATTAAGGTATTTATAAAAGGTAAACGAGTACACGTATTTCCATTATTTGTATATCTATGAGCATTTCCACTGCCTATCTGGCTATTCATTATACATAATGTAACATGTAATTCAAATTCGGAACCTTTGTCAGGAAACTTTTATACACAAACGCCTGTTCGGAGCCATAAAATCGGGAGCGCAGTCGATCAAGAGTTATTTTATACAAACATTACAAGTACCTACGAGTAAATATGCGCGTGGAATTTTCTATAAAATATTAATACCAAAAGTACGCTTCAAACGAAATAGTGTAGTTATACATTTTTATTGTCACAACAGATGTTATATCGTTAGTAAGAAACGACAATTTTTTTTACTACAAAATATTTTTTATACAATTTGGTTCAGTGCAGTGCAAATAGTCCTATTCTAAAAAGTAAACTTACATATTGACTGACAAGTCACAGCACACTTTGATTAAATCAACGTAAATTACACTTATTATTTAGTCATTTAGTCAATGTTGGCGCTTGCTCTTTTACTATGGAGCAAAAAGACACAGCGTCCAAAAGTGACCAAGAAAAAGTGACGAGTGCCCTCGGCACGAATCTACTCGAGGTAACGTTGTTAGGACATAGAGCTAAACAATAACAATTAAAACTAACGCACAAGCATACGTCTTAAAATTAAAAAAAAAAAAACTAAATTAAAAATGTACTTCTGACTCACGTCTCCGGTTATCGATCCCTAAAATGTGACGTTTTCTATCAATTTGTGGGGCACTTTAATTTGCGGATCGGCGTTATATGATAACGACGTAGACGCCGTCGACAATAAGGTCCCTTCAGATAGATAATGTCACAAATATTGAGGGCATAACCTGTTAACACTTCATATGTATCAATGACAATCGACAGCCGTAAACGTAACACAACATAAAATTACACTGTTATAAAATCAACATGACTTCAAAATTTTCAATACATCTTCCTGTTCCTTTAACAAAGTGAAACCTTTGATCGTAATAATAGAATGTAAATTAATTCAAAGCAGCTTATTATCTCAAAAAACGCTGCTTTACTTGCATCAATCATCATCATCTAGGCCGAGGAGCAGGAGTGAACTAGGGATGGTCACGCTGAGCAACTTTCACTATTGAGACAACCAAGAAATCGTATAAAAAAAACTTAAACATTAATCAATTGAGTCTTAATAGATAGTTAAGTATCAAGTAACCTCATAATTAGCAAGATTTTACACGATTTCTTGGTTTATTACGTGATTCTTCATGGTGAATGTTGGTCGTCGTGACCGCCCCTAGGACCCTGTTCACAGTGTTCCCTCCTGCTTCACGGCCCAAATTTCACCCTGTATACGTACCTGTATTGACTATATTCGACCAATTGAGACTTATTCATTAGATAAACTAACGACAAAACATAGGAAATATGAGAAATTACAATCAAGACCAACAATAACTGAAAATGCTGTCGTTTTTAATAATAAAAAAGAATACTGCTTCCAAAGGACTGTATCGAAACAATCAGAGTAATCGCTAAACAATCTTGCGCATGTTAACCTTTTTGCCGCCACGTCAAATACAACAGCTGTCACTCACGCGCCGCGTCAACAAGATGTCGAAACATTAATGAAATTTTACATACATGCGTGTACGTCTATATTGCTCTGTGTATATACCAAGTTGTATATATCGGTCTTTGGCTTTCAACCTGCGGTGCGAATATATCAGTCGGCTTCCAAAAGATTAATGAAATCCACCAAGTTTATAAATATTTTAACCTTTTGACCGCCGCGTATTTCTCATCCAATGTGCCTGTGCAATACAAAATGACACCATGAAGATCAGAGCAATCATTTGGATTGCGTAAATTTTACATTATAAAACGAACGATTAGAAAATATCCATTTGTTAGTGTTACTTATTTACAGTGCGGATAAGCACAATGTAGTTACAGATATTAATTGATTACAGCATCCTTTTTAGCAAATTCAAAACAAAGGAGAGTTGTGAAGTTTGTGCATGTTGTGGTAGACATACGCCTTTGAGTGGCTTAAGGTTGTAGTGCCTTCAAAAACATTAAGTACAGATGTCGCTAGTGATTAGTTTCACAATACTATGGACTGAATCCACTGTGATTGAAGGAAGGTAGTTTGGTGTAATTAAAGTAGAGGCATCGTAAGAAGTCGTTTTTGACGTTTGTTTGCACATGAAGTTCTGTAAATGTTGACAGTTGGTATAATGGAGCAAATGTCAAACTTCATTGTTGCATGTACGGAATAGTGATGTTACTGCTGTTGCTGCAATTTACCGATACGTCAATCGAAATAAATAAGTAAACCTTTTTTTATGGAGGTACTAATAATTACTATAATAGTAGGTACGCACATATTTTCTATACTATTTGATACTATTTGACCTGGCATTACATTTGGACACCGATTACCTACTGCTATTAATTGTTGACCCTTGATTTTTAATTTTGGACACTGTTTATGCTTCTGATTGGATATAGTTACTATATCTCGCTAACAGAGGTTGTGGTTGCTATGAATTTTGCTTATAGAGGTCACGTCCTATCCGTCCTATAAAACATCTTACCTAAATGCGACATTACGTCATTATGACGTCACCGGCATCAAAGTTTCGCTGCCTGCTAATGATTCTAAGTAAGATTTCCAAACACTTTTTTAATTCGGATTACCTAACACTTTTTTAATTAAACTTTTTCAATGGCAAGTACCAGATCTAACGCCCTTTCGCACTTGACTGAAAATTTTGCGACGGTAAAATCGAGCGTTTCGCAACACTATTGTGAGCTGTCAAAAACGACTTCTTACGATGCCGCTACTTTAGAAGGACGACCGGCAATCCAGAGGGTTCAAATC